>JAACNH010000238.1:105018-180375 GCA_019447015.1 Hymenochirus boettgeri | reverse complement strand
AAAATTGTTGCAAACAGGCTACATCATAGATTTTAACATTTATAGGCACTGAACAAACTGGATTCATGCCAGGCAAATCAACCATTATCAATATTCAAAGCTCGCTAATCCATGGCTTAACTCGGATGTAACTACTTTAAATCGAGCTACCTGCTCCACCCGGGACGGCCCCTATTTCCCTTTTCCTCTCCCTTCAACCTCTCTAACCAACTGGTATACAATAATATTCCCCAAGAAATACATTAACCCATCATTTATCTCCCAACTCACACACTGGTAATAACACAATAAGTGATAGAAATATTATAAATAGATTTGATAGGGGATCCTAATGAGAGTGTGATAGGAGAGTTTGCTTGCTAGGGGATCCTAAAGAGAGTGTGATAGGAAATGTAAGGCACCACCCAGCCTCAGCTTGTATACTTTGCTCTTCAGAGATCTGTGGGACAACTATACCCATGTAGGAATATGTTGCACCTTTGCTGTCTTGCATCGATTGAGTCAACCATTAACTCCTCTGTAGACCAAATGATTATGTAAGGCTATTAGAAAGAACAGGAAAGCGCCCATTCAAGAAAGGACGCAAATCAAAACAAAGGGAAGGAGTGGTCAGGGACAAAGCCAGGTGGTCAATAAAACAAGGGAAGATGGTGAAAGAAAGCTGCAAAAGTTACCCAAATTAGTGAGGAAAGAGTGTCAAAAAAAAACAGATGAGGGGGGTGGGAAAAACAAAACACGGGAATTACAGAGAAAAATCCACAAAGATTTTTCAAAGGTCTTGAAAGGGCCCACAATTGGTTTCGGGAAATCACACACAATTCAGCACCTTTTTAACTGACCAAAGGGGGGGGACAAAAAACTTAAAAGTAAGAGGGGACACTTCCTGGGAGGATATAGGCCCCACTCACAACAACATGTGCTGGATGCACATGGACTAACCAAAAAAAAAAAATTGGGATGAGGGGGGGGGGGGGGGGGACCGGTAGGACAAAAAAAAAAAAAACACGGGATTCCAGACGGGCCCCTGTTTTATTAAATTTCTTCCAATAAAATAGGACAGATTTGGGGAATCAACCCATGAGGGGGGACACCTTTTTGGCATTGTTGGGTATATCCAAATTGGTTATTCAGCTTGCCCACGATGGAATAAGAAAAAACTGGGAAATTCATTTCATTTGTCCCCAGTTATGTTTTTCCATGGCCAAGGGGGAATGTTCCACCAAAAGTTTCCATTTTTTGTCCATTTTGGTGCAGAGGAGGAAGGGCTTACCCAAACTTTGGAAAATGCTTGCCATGCGGGGAACATGGACTGGGAAAAAAGAAGGGAAATTTTAACCCAAATAAAATAGGAATGGATGGTTCTTTTTATTGGTTTCTTTGTTACCATTGCTCTTTCTTTGCCTCTCCACCTTCTTCTTTCAGTTATTATTATATTATATTATTTACTAGGACATTAAGGGGCCCGCTACAATAAAACGGGGCGATAGAAAAGCCCACCCTTAGTGGTTTCCCAAGAGGGGGGCATAAGGGGCATCCTACCATGTTTCCCAAGGCAGAGTACCCCTCTTAAGTGGGTTCCCAAAGGGGGCCAGGAGTCCCCCCCTCTGTCCAAGGCAGGGGTACCCTCTGTCCCAAACAATCCCAGAGGGCAGCACTATGTCCCAAATCAGGGCCCCCCTCTGTTTCCCCAAAATCACAGGGCCCCCCCTTCTTTGTCCCAAAATCCAGGGGCCCCCTCGTCCCAAATCAGGGGGCCCCCCTAATGTCCCCCAAATTCCGGGGGGGCCGCCTCTGTTTCCCAAAAAATTCAGGGCCCCCCCCCCGCTGTCCCAAATCCAGGGGGGCCCCCCTTCGTCCCAAATTCCCAGGGCCCCCCTTGGTCCCCAAAAATTCCAGGGGCCCCCCCCTTGACTGTTTTCCCAAAAATCCAGGGTTTGGCCCCTTCTGTCCCAAATCCAGGCCCCCCCCCTCTGATACGAACAAATCCAGGGGTGCCCCCCCTCTGTCCCAAAATTGCCAAGGGGGGCCCCTCTGGTCCCCATCCATACCACTTTGGGATGGGAAACCCTTTCCCAAGCCCCCCTGTCCATTACCAAACTTTTGGATTAGAAAAACTGTTTTCCCCTTTAGGCCCTCATAGCTTTAAATGTCTTTTTTCCTTTGGGTGTGGGTTTCTATAAAAGAGGTTCTTCTGTCCTTTTAAAAACTGTTTACGTAATAACCTGGGAAATAAGCAGGGAAACTGTCAGGGCCATTCCAACGCTTTTCAGCGTTCTAAAACATTAACCATACAAAAAGCGTTTCTGCGCAGCGCATTAATCAAAACCGGCGCGTTAAAAAAAAACAAAAAAAACAGTTACCGTTGGGGACCCAAAAAAAAAACGGGGCTTTCCGCGGAATAAATTTTCCATCTGGCATTTTTGGCGGCATGCGGGCATTTTTAATCAGGACGGGGCACGTTTTGTTTTTTTTTACTGAAAGGTTTTACGGATGATTGGAGGTTTACGCAAAAAAGTAAAAAAATTATGGCAGCACAGTAAAAGGGGGGGACTTTTCCTTTGCAGTGAAAAGAAAAAGGAAAGGGGGAGTTGAAGAGGGGGCTGTTGGGTTTGGGGAGGTAGGAGCACCTGTACAAGCACTGTAATTGTTCTGGGAGGGGAAACTTTGCCAGCAAGCCTGAAGATAGGGGAAAGCACAACCCAATGCAAAAAAAAGAGTTTAAAAAATTTGAAGGGGGGGACCAAAACACACATGGGACAACAGGGGGACGCCCACCCACTGCAATTTTTATTTATATAGGATTTATTTATTAATTTAATATTAGGCGCCCAAAACATTCCCACAAATCTGCGAAAAAAAAAAAATTTACCATTGAAAAAAAAGTTTGGAGGTCTAAAATGTAATGATTGAAAAATGAAATTTTGGCCTTTCAAAAAAAAAATGGCAGCTAATCACAACAAACAAACTTTTGGTAAAAACCCAAACTAGAAAACCTTCTTTGGGGAAATTTTTAAGCTTTGGAAAATGTTGGTTTGTTTCCCAGAATTTTCACTGAAAAAAAAATTTCCAAAAAGGGGCCAAAAATTGTCCCCCCTTAAAAGCTTATAGTTTTAAAATCAACAAAAAAAAACCAGTTTCAAATGTGGAGATCCCACGGGACATGGTTTACTTCTCCATTAAATTCCTTCTGCTTTCACTTTTTTTTCTTTTTTATCCAGACTTGTTAACAGGTTTTTGTTCTATTTTATAGGATTTAATGGTTTTCCTTTAATTTGACTTCTCCTTAACCTTCCATTCTTCCTTTTCTATCCGTTTATTTTCACTAATCCAATTTATTTTACTGTAACCCATTCATTTCTGCTCTATTTTTCCTTTTGGTTCCTTGTTTACCCAAAATTTTTCTGCTTTCTCCCTCTCTTCCAATCTGAAACTTTTAAACTCCATATTGCATCTTTAAAAAAAAATCCCCATTTTTCTGGCCCTTGTAACTCCCATCTGTGCCACCCTTAAAACTCCCATCTTGCATTTAAACTTTCTTTTCTCCCCCATTTTACCTTTTCAAATCAAGGTTCCCCCTGTCCGTGTTTCCAATCAGTTCATCCTTTCTTTATAATTGCCCCTTCTTTGTCATATGAGATCCTTAACAAATGCCATCCATTTCTCCCTTTCTAATCAGGTTTTTCCTCCCATTTTCCTTCAGGTTCCCAGCCCCATTTGAGCCTATGGAATGTAAGGACGTTGGAAACGTCCAAAAAGTGGGTCAGGCTCACTCTTCTTTTGTCTTTTCTTATTGTAATAGTGCCCTGAGTAGATTGGGATAATAAAAGGATTGGAGTTTTAATTCAAAAAAAAAACTTTGTTTTCACCGGAAAGTGTATTGCTTTCATGGGGAAAAAAAACAATGGCATTTTCCCCGAAAGTCCCTTTACATGGTTTGGCCCCACACCCAGCCCCCATTCGCCATTAATGTCAAAATCCAAACCCAATTTATTTAGCCAGGTTTATCTGTATTTCTTTTCCAAATCCATGCCGGGATGTCTCTATCAAAAAAACCAGGCCCCAAAATTACTTTTTGGAATTTCAGTCCCCTATTGCCCTTATTTTCCCAAAAACCTTTTTCTTCCCAAATTTTTAAAAAAAACCCTTTGTCCCTTGCCTTTCATCCCCTACTTAAAAACCAATTTTTCCCATTTTCCTGTTTACTTCCACTCAGTTCCCTTCACTCCCCCAATCAGGGGTTCCCTAATTGTTTTCCTCCCAAAACCAGGTCCCATTTCTCCTTACAATTTGGTTTCCCATTCTTCCTTCCAGTTAGGTTCCCCATTATTTCCTTCCATCAGCTACATTTTAATTTCCTTTCCCCAGTTCAGTCTCTTCATTTCTTTTCCCAAATCAATCTCCCATATTTACCCGTTCCAAGTGCATCCCTCATTGTATTTCCGAAATCCTAATCCACATCATCAGTTTGCTCCCCCCTATCCCTTCTTTAATCTGCCTCCCTTTTCCCCATTTTTTTGCACTTCAAAATTTAAAGGACAAGCCATGTAACCCAACAAAGGAGTCGCTGGTTTCATTCATAAAATTACAAGCAAAGGCAGAATAAGCTGGGGGGGGAGTCTCAAACAAACAAAAACTTCTACTGGTATTTTCAACCTTGCATGAAATGTTGTAAAGGGGAAGGCAGAGCTATTAAAGGGGTAAGAAAACGGGCCCTGGTCGGTCTTTGATGGAAACAAAGGGAAAGGACGGGAAAACATTTCCCCACATTTGCCATGGACCCCCAGTTTTTGCAGCCTAATACATATATACCCGGGCAAGAGTAAAGGCAGCGAGGGCTCTCCAGAGTTTGCTCCTTAAAGCCATTGGTCCCAATAAGGAGGGACAACCGGGGGTCTCCAGTAAAGACTGGAAGAAAAAAAAAAAAAAAAAAATAAAGGGATTGTTCGGGGGAACCCCTTCAACAAAACAGGAGGTTTCAGAAAGTCAGGTTGGCAGAATTGTTGATGATCCATCCTGCAGCGTAAGTGCAGTAATCCAAAAAGAAAAAAAACATTCTTGTGTGGGGGAAATTTAAGGGGTTTGTGGTGGTTGTGCTTTGTTAAATTTCTTTTCAGATGCGCTTTTTGGGGAACTGGGATTGTGGCCGTTTCTGGATTGGGAAAAACAAGCAAGTAATACAATATTCAAAAAAAAAAGGTTAGTTCGTTTCCCCCACAGCTGGAAAACTAGAGGGGGGACCCTGTAAGGCCTAACGTTCAGATCGTTAAGGGGAAAGGTGGATGGGAAAAAAAAAAACCTTGTTAAGGGGCTTTTCCAATATTCCTTGGGGACTTTGTCTCCCAGGAGATCGTTTCTTATTAGTTTGAGTAAGGCAAATATATGGGGGGGGATTTATGGAAAATAGAATCATGCCGGGGGGACAAAAAAATTTAATTGTGTTTGTTTTGAAGAAAGTTGGAGTAAAGGGAAGCTTAGATTTTCCCGCAACAGCCGAAGGGATTTGTTGTTTATTATTTTGGGATTTGCAAAAAAGCTTTTGATTACTTGTTGGCTTTCATAGGGGGGGGGGGGGGGGGGGGAGTCTAAATGTATAAAATGTGAGGACTGTTGGCATTGAAAGAAAAAATAGTTTGTTTCCTTGGATAAGAAGCCATGGTTATTGGGACCGCCAAAAACAGAGAGTGGTGGTATGGGAAGGCTTTTAACATTTTATGTGGGGCTAAAAGTTTTCTAGCCGGGGAGTTGGACTCAGGTTTCTGTACTGGGGGGGCCGGCTTTCTGTTTAAGTATGTATTAAAAAAATGACTAGAAGGGGCAATTGAAGGAGCAAGTTCTCAAGTCGTTTGGCTGATGACCACTCAAGGATATTGCAAAGGGAAAGCTAGCAAAGATATTGTCTTGAATATTTTTTTAAAAGGGGAAAATAGATTCAAGAGAGAAACTTTTATTCTCCCCGCTTTACCAAAGGGGCCCCAACTGTAAGGGCCTCATGGAAATCTGCGGTGCCCAGGTTTGGAAATCCCCCTTATAACAAAAGGGGGGACCATCTTGGGAAAAAATTTGAGGGCAGTTCAGAGAAAGGGGAAAAAAAAAAAAAAAAACTAAATTTTAAATTTGAAAGGGGGGAATGGAGGGGCTTGGGGAAATTGCAGGCCAGGATTAGACAAGTAGGGCTGTTTTTACATTGGAAGAAAAGTGGCGGGTTTGGCAGTGGGGGGACATGATTAAACCTTATACCCAAAATATGGAATTTTAATGGGCCATACAATGAAATCTTCTGGTGCCATTTTTCAACTAAAAGGTTCATTATCAGAGGACCCACGTGGGGGGGACATCCTCTAAGGTTGGAAAGGAAAACAGGGAAAAGTTTCATTTCTTAGGTTTTAGGAAAGGGTATTTCTTACAGTGGGAACAAAAACTGTGGGGAACTTTTGTTTTCTTACAGGCCAGGATGTGGGGCATGTTTTCAGGTTTCATTGAATAGCTTTTAAACAAAAGGGGCGCTGGGATAAAGGTTTTAAAACTAAAAAAAACAAATATTTGAGGGGAAAAACTAAACTGGATTTTAAATACATATTAAGATTCTGGTTGAATCCAGGGATTACGTTTCCGATTTTGCCGGTTGGGAGGTTCAGGAAGGGGGGGGGGAAATTTCCCCCCCCTTCTTTTAGTTAGGGTTTTTTTTGCCTTTTTTCCTCTGGATCAAAAACTGTTAAGGTAGGGTTAAAAAAAAAAAAAATAAACAAAAAAAAAAGATATATCTATAATATATATTAAGAGGGTTTTGGGAATAGGTTTGGGAACTTGAATGCGAAGTATTGTCTTATTCAACCTTTAATTTTACTTGTTACTATGTTACTAATTTACTATTGTTACTATGAGTTAAAGGGGGGGACAAATAAAAAAGGGGGGAAATGTGAACTTTTTTCAGTTTAGAGTGGCCCATTTAAAATTTAAAAAAATGTTCAACACCAGGGAGTTTGCAAAGTAAATGGTTTTACTATTCTTAAATTAGGTTGACAAAAAAAACTGGGGCGCGTGAGTCAAATTCAAAAAAAAAACCCCAAAAAAATTGAAATCCTTAAGGAAGGGAAAAAAAGTTGGGCAGTTCCACATAACATCCCACTTAATTGCTGTTCAACTTATTGGAGTTGAGGAAAATTAAAAGCTCAGGGCAAGGAGACAAAAAAGAAAATAAAGCCAAAAACCCCCAAAAAAAAAAAAAGGGGTGGGGAAAAAAGAAACTGCGTTTTCAAATTTATTCGGAGTGAAAATAAAAGCCTCAGGGAGTTTTATTGAAGGGGGGGACAATTGATTCTATTGGTATTAAAAAAGGTTTTGGGGTGGATTTCCCATGGGGTTGCCTCTTTTTCTCCAGTGGTGGTTTTCATTTAAGAAGTTAAGCTCGTTACAGTAGGCCGTATTAATAAGTGAAAGAAAAAAAAAACTGGGTAAGGAAGGGCCAATTATAGGTCTTAAAAAAATGATTTATTATATGATGGGTTTTTTCACCGGGGAAAAAATTCTTTTTTTCTTCTAGGGGACATTTTTTTAACTGGGGGGATCTGGGGATGATTGGGGAAAGGGGTTGGGGGGGGGGGGACTTTGAAATTTAATAATCTTAAAAAAAATTGAATGGTTTTTTTTTTTCTTAAAATTATCTTCTTCTTTTCTCTGATAATTTTGTTAAAAACATTTTTAAAAAAAAAAAAAAAACTATGGGTAGATTACATGTAATTTTTCAAATTGTGTTTTTTATTTTTTGGTTATGACTTTTTGAATTTTGTGTAAAAAAACACGCCTGGATTAATAAACAAATTGTGTTCGTGTGCTGAAAAACAAAACCAACTTTAAGAAAAGTTAGATTCCACAACACAATTTTAAACTTGAAAAATTATTTCTGTTGTAAAAAAAAACACTTGTAATTATATTTTTTAAAATTGACTTTTTTGTGAAAAAGTTTTATGTGAGGAGGGAAATTTTCTTATATAAAAAAACTGTCCAGGCGGGGTTCGGAGGGGGGCCCAACAATATTGTTCATTTTTTAAATTTGGAAAATAAACCCGGTTTTTGTTATAGATTTATAAAAAAAAAAACAATAAAACTATGTGTGGCACTCAAAAAAAGTACCAAGGTAAAGCTGTGCGCCCCCATTTGTTGATTAGGGGAATGGCGGTTTCGCGGGAATCCGAAAACCCGGACTTTTCCGCCGTGGGGACTTATTTTTCCGTCCGTGATCAGGCGGATTTTTTTTGGATTTTCCGCCATCCGAACAACTTTTCCGGATTTCGCGGGATTTTTTTCACCCATTTTCGGGAACAAAAATCTTGCGAAAAAAATTACAAGGTTTCTTTCTAAAAAATTCCCAGTTACATTACATATTTTCGAAAATTGTTCGGGAAAAAAAATTACGGAGGGGATTACTTGGTATTTTCGAAAAAAAAAATGCATATTTCGAAAAAAAAAAAACCATGAAACTGTTTAACATTTCGAAAACTTCCCGAGAAAAAAAAAAAAAAACGGAAAAAAAAAAACTCGTAATTGCGGGGTTCAAAAATTTTCAAAAAAAATATAAAAAAAGATCTCGTTATTTCAAGGGTATTTTTTAAAATTTAACGGGTCCGCTCGCGGGGATTTTAGACAGATTTTGCGAAAGGTTCGGGGACAATATCTATTGTTGATGGGGGCCCAGGATCTCGTTGAGTGATTGCCATGTGGGGGGGATTTTATTTTAAATTGTTGCTGCTAAGAAAACTTATTTTACATTGGTTTCTTTATAACGTAAAAATTTCTTTATTGGGAAAAAAGAAAAAAGGAAAAGTTATATTAGTATACTATGAAATATTTATTTAGTTATTTAGTATTTTGAACTAGAAACAAAAAAAACAAAAACTGGGATTTCATGCCAGGGGCCTTAAAATCAACCCCACTAATTAATATCAAAAGCCGCTAATTTCAAAAACTCAAACTGGAGGACGATTAATACGGCACAGATTTATTACTTTACCACTTGGAATGGCCCCACCAGAGGTGGGTTTGAATTTTGACTTCAGGAATTATTTTGGACGGGAAATAGATTTTATTAAAAAAAAAAGAAACTAGTGCCAAATTTTTATTTAAAAAAAAAACCACCCCCAGTCACCAGGAGTCTCCCTCAAATAGAACAAAAACATAAAAATGCCCCATTTGAGCTTTTCGAACAGGGGGGAACGGAGGAACAAAGTTGGTCCCCTAATTTTCCCTTGTCAGTTTGGCCCCAAAACTGGGGGCCCATTAGAATTTGTTCTGCTGCAATGAAAAAACTAAGGATTTCCAAAAACCCAAAAAAATTATTTGAAGGACAGGGGCAACTCGGGACAGTATACTGAGTTTTAATTGGAAAAAAAAAAAAAAAACTGTATGGCGGGATGACATTAATTTTGGGGTATGGATGCATTGGAAAATTTTGAATAAAAACTGTGAGGTACTCCAAAGTCAAATTAACTTTTAAAACAAAACTTTTTAGGTTCCCGTTTATATTATAACAACTCCAAATCCAAAATTCAAAACTTGTTCATACGGATGGGATGAAGAAAGCCCACATTTTTTTACACAATGGGGCACAGATAAATATTCCCAATCCTTTTACGTTGATAAATATCAGAGCTTGGAAAAATTATGAAAAGAAAACACATAAAAAAAAATTTTATGAAAAAATAAACCTCCCAAAACTTTGGATACAAATTGTTGAAAAAATATAAAAACAAAAACATTCTTCCTGTGAAACCTTGATTGGGATGGATGTCAACTTTTTTGGCGCCCAAAAACTTTATTATGCCACTTAGTTGGCCCCACAGGTGGAGTTCTGTACCAAACCCAACTTTTTTGGCACCAAAAGAAAAAAAATCATTTGTTTATATTTTATCACTTTTTTCTCTCTTCGATTAACCGTTTTGTATAAAGTTATCTGTTTGCGGAGCTGGGAATTCTTACGCCGTATAAACAATTTTAGTTAACTCTCAAGGATTAATTCCGGACTTTACGCCTAAAAAATAAGGACAAAAATGATTTCCAATTAGGTTAAATTTTGTTTGACCTAGCTTACATTTAAAATTTTATTATTGTCCATAGGAAAAAAAAATGCCCCACTAAAAATTATTACTTAAAAAGTTTTGGGGAATCATGGCTTAACTCAAAAATGCAAAAACTTTTACTTTTAATTGAAAAACTACTGCTCCACCCGGGGACGGGCCCCCTATTTTCCTTTTCCTCTTCCCTTTCAAACCTCTTTAAAACCAACCTGGTATAAACAATTAGTATTCCCCACGACATTAAATTTAAAAAACCCCCAGTTCATTTTACTCCCAAAACCTCCAGCACCAATTGGTAAAGCAACAATAAGTGATTAGGGAAATATTAATAAATTAGATTTTTTTTTTACCATTGGATAGGGGGATCTATGGAGAATTGTGGATAGGGGAGTTTTTGCTGCCTAGGGGGATTACTAAAAGGAGGTGTGGATAGCAACATATAAGGGTTTCACCCCAGGGGGGGCCTCGGGGGTTATTAACTTTGCCTCTTTCAGGGACTGTTTGGGGGCAACTATACCAATGTTTAGGCCTCAATTTGTTGGCCCACCTTTGCTGTCTTGCATTGATGGAGTCAAACCAGTAAAAAAAAAAAAGAAACTCCTCTGTTAGGACCAAAAAAAATTTATATGTACGGGCTTTATGACCTAGGGTCAAAGGGTCTAGACCAAAAACCTAATTAAAAAAAAAAATGCAATGGGTGAAGTGCTTTAGAAACCCTTTCAAGGAATGGAAAACACAAAAAAAAAAAAAAAAAAAAAAACCTCAATTATTGCTGGTTAATGGAAAAAGTGAATTATCTTGTTAATTTATTTAAAACTTGTGAAATATAATTTGGATGAAGAGGGATTTTTTAGTTACATTGATAGTATGGATATGAGTTCCCAAAGTTTCTTCAATTGAATTTTCTTTGCGCGGGGGTGATTTCACGCTTTCTTCGTAATGTTGGGGACATTTGCTAAATTTTGAGTTGGAGCAGGACAGGGGGAACAACCTGGAACCCTTGTTTAATAACATTTCAGTGCATTAAAATAGTATTTGAATTTACCATCTACTCACTCACGTTATAATAAGTGAGCTAGAAGATTAGATCTTTCTGTTGCGTTAACAGTGGCTGATCTGTCTTTCTAATATAAAAAGAAAGGGTGGGGAGGGACGAGAAGGGATTGGGGGACCAGATTGAATGAAAAAAGGAGACGCGATGGAATACAGGGGGGGGACTGTTGGAAGGTTGAAAGAGGAGAATAAAAAGAAACCTAAATGAGTGAGGGCCCCCACGAGACCAGCATACCAATAAACTAAGCAGCTGGTATCCTTCGCGATTGGAACACTGGAAAGGGATAGCATAATTGGACGAACCCATTCTTGCACTGACGTCTTGAGCCACACCACGTTAGATAAACACCAATATCCATAACAAGTCTGTAGTGTGTATGAATTTTTTCCAAACGTTCCCGAACAAACTTCTATTTCCGTTAAAACTGGTCCAATATACAGGACAGACTATTGTCATATAGAAGGGGTTCAACAATTGTGGCAAGTTGTTTTTCAGGGGGGGCAACTCAAAAACAACCCAACTTAGTTTAATCTGTCAAAGGGGAATTTGGGGGGGACTCATGATTGACACGGGCTAAAATGGAAAGAGAAAAGAACAATAAGAAATGGGGAACAATGGGAGATTAAAAAGAAGGAGGGACGGGGAAGGGGAAGGGGGGAAGAACACAAAAGAAGGATGAAAAAAACAAAGGGAGGGAATGAAAAAAAAGGGAAGAAGGTTATAAAGAAGGGATATGGGAAGGAAAGGGTTTTAATGGGGGAGGTGTTTGTGGGCATATTAAATACTTGAAAAGGTTATTCCCCACCGTCGTATAAACGGTTGTGTTAAAAAAAATGGTTTGTGCAGAATAGGTGCCCCCCAACTGTTTTAACATTTGGATGATTTTTAAAAGATTTAAAGGTATTCTAAAAAAAAAAAAAAAACTGAGTTGGTGACCCCAGAGTTGTTTTGTTTGGCTTGGGGGTCTTTGGGTGGTGCAAGGGGCGGTTTTGCTGGAAGGGGGTTTGTGCTGTCGATGGTGGCCCCAAACGTTTCCCATTTCAGGCCCAAATTTAAAAGGGGGGACGAGGTTCGGGTGTGGGTTTTAACAAAAAACATTTCTTTATTTTCCACCCCCACCGATTAAAGTTAGTTGTTTAAAAACCAGTCTGTGGCAAAAAAATTTTGGATTGGAAAAAAACATTTGGACCACATGTATATACCAAGAGGCCCCTAGGGCCCCCCCAATTTACTGTGTCTATTAATTACTCCACCCAAAAAACTTGTGGTTTTGAGGGATACCGGTAAGGTCTGTAAAATTTTTCCTTTCCTCTTTTCAAAAATGGGTTTTAATTTTTACCAAAAGTAAAAAGAAACCAAATGTCCCACCCTATCTAAGCCACACGGGCATTTGTATTAATCTTTTGACTGCGTGTTTTCGTTTTCAGGGCAGCAAAACAAAAAAAAAAAAAAAAATTATAAATATAATATTATACAATATTAAAAAAAAAACCCCACATGCGTAATGTTGTTGGGTTCTCTTAATGTATAGGGGGGGGGAGGGGGACAATGAAAAAAACCAAAAAATATATAAAATATTTAATGACCAAATTAACCCAAATCCTGTTTGATGGCCAGTATTAATTGGCCACAAAGATTTCTGTCTTTTTTTCCCTTAGGACATTATGGCCCATATTGCAAAAAAATCCCATCGCAAGGATTTCGTAGGGGGACTGAAACTAAATTGGTAAACCTGCATTTAAAATTCCCTGCTGTTTGTATTTTATTAAAGAACCCCCCACTTCGCCCTCCCGTTCGTTCCCCGTCCTCACCCCTAAAAACATGTTATTTTTTTTTACATGTTAATAACTGAAAAAAAATCTAAATAATATTTCCTTATCGGCATTAGTTCACCGCAAGCATTTTTTCCCGTTTTTACCCAAGGTTTGAGGTGGTAAGATCTCCCAAAAACCCTAGTGAGTGAAGTTTGCCATGCCCACCACCATACCCCCCGTTGGGTTGAGTGGTTCGTACCCACCAAAATAGGGGTCCAGAAATTGTGGAGTGGCGAAGGGGACCCCCAACAATTTTACACCAGCGGGGTGAGTGGCAAGACTGAGCGGGTGGGAGGGCTATCGCCCAACAAATACTAGTGGTGAAGTTCTCACCCCCAATACACACCAGCGGGTGGTTGAGGTAAGCCAAAAAACCAAACTTTTGCAGACACCAAGCAGTGAGGGTCAAACACCCACAATACCCCCAGCGGTGAGGTGGGGGGGGACAAAGGTCCCCAATTGAAAAAAAAACATCCAGCGGTTTTGGAAGTGGGCCACAGGGGACCCCTTTGCGAGTGGGCAAGATTCCAAACATTACCAAAGTGGTGAGTGGGCCAGTGGTGACCCACAATTGTAAAACCCAACGGTGAGTGGCCCAGGGGGGGGGAACCCGTGCGGGAGTGACGGTAACAAAATTACCCCCAGGCGGTTGAGTGGCCCACCTGCCAATATCCCAGTGGTGGAGTTGGCAGGGGGACCCCAAGCTTCTTAATCGGGTTCTATGTTTCAGGGACCAATTTCAGTGTCGCTTAGGGTCACCCTAGGACATACTGTCTACTTACTGCAAAAAAACCCCATTTTTTAAACCCTTATGGGTTAAAAAGGCCCCAAACCCCATTTTTGACTTTAAAAACGCCAAAAATAATGGGGACCATCCACCTATTTTATGGGCAAACAGCAAAAAAAGGCCAACCAAAAGGTTAAACAAAGTCAAGTTTGTAATGGTTTTTTAAATTGTAGATGGTTAAAGGACCAAAAAAACCTTAGTAAAGAGTTAATGGGCCAACATGTTTAAACAGTAAAAATTGGCCTTTAAAATCTTCCAGGTTTTATCTTTACCCATAATCCTTGCTTCTTATTAATAAAGTTTGGGACAAAGCAAGGCTTTCTGGATTTAGTTTGTTTCAGTTTGTAAATTAAGCGAAAGAGAAAAAACCCCTGACAATTTAAAGAAACAATTTTATGGAATTAGTCTTCCCTTCCATATTCAAGCAGGGTGATCAGGTAACTTTTAGACCCATAAATCAGATAATTCCCAACCGGGTTTAAAAATTAAATTTCAAATGGGTTAACCAAGCCCAAAGCCCTGTCTTCCATCACTGGAACCAGAAAAAAACCCAAAAGCAATTGGTGTGGGTCTAGGACCTCATTTAGGGTATCTTGTCAGGCACAAAAAACCCTGGGACCAGTTGGGGAGTTAATGTGGTTAATCCTCAATGTTTTAAAGGTGGTTGAAAAAAAACCTTTAATATTATTAAGACAAACAGCCACAACCTACAATACTCACTTTCTTCCATTGTCCTGTGTTGCATTCATTTTTGTCCTGTATTTCCAAAAGGTCATTGGCAAGGGCTGATCACCCAGTGGGTTCCTTGGGCCAGGTTTCCTTTGCTGAAGGAAGGTTTTTGAAAAAGTATTCACTGTATATTTCTAGGTTTAAAAATTATTTCAAACAAAAAAAATTGAAGAAAAAAAAAGAACAAAGAAATTTTTCCCTACAAAAAGGAGTTCGCACAAAAAAAAAAACAGGTAGTTTTTTCATTCTATGTTTTCAAAGGACAAGGTTGGGGGGATGCAAGTGGGGGACAGGGGAACTTTGAACAGGGCTGCATGGACAAGGAAGGGGGGGTTCAAATTCAAAAACAAACATCCGGAATTTGCGATAAAGGTCAATCGGTTAAAAAAGCTAGCCCAGGAAACAGTTTTAAAAAAAAAAATTTAAGAGTAGGGTTTAGTTGGACAAAAAACTTTGGAAAAAACCTCTTCAAGTGTTTAACACTAAAATAGCCAAAAAATCATAAAAAAAGGGACACAAAGAGGTCGCTTGTTTAAGGTCCAAATTAAAGTTAAAAACAATAAAAAAAAGACCCCAAGAAAGTTTTTGGGACATCCCCAAATTTGGAAAAAAAAAAAAACAGGATTTTTTACAAAGCCACGTTGAGGTGGAAAAATCAAAAAAAAGAGATTCTCAATTCCTCAAGGAAGCTTTACGGAAAAAACTGCATATAAGACCTCCAAAAATTGGTTACCAGGGGTTTCATCAGGAGTATGAAAGATCTTTTTGCCTGCTTTTTTTCAAAAGGCACAGGGGAAATTAAAAAGGGAAGAGAAAAAAAAAAAAAAAAAAATGGCACCACATTTGCTTTGGTAAGGGAAAAAAGAACTGTTATATTAGCTAAAAAAAGAAACTGGGAAAGGGACAGTTTTTTTTCATTTTCCCAAAGAAATACGGAGAGACCTTGGCAGGGGTTTTTCTGGGCCCTCAATAGGTAGGGGTGTGTTACGTAGAATAAAGTTTTCCCCAATCGAGCAAGGTGAAACAACGTTAAAGGACACACAGGGGTAGTCTGGGGAACTGAAGAAAGGAAAACAAAAAATAGGCAGGAAAGTACGTCCGAAATCAGGGTTAGTTGAAGAGAGGTTCAGCAAACACAAAGAAAAGGAACGGGGGAGGCAAAAACATTCAGAAAGGACCAAAAAATCGATAAAAGGAAGGAAGTTGTGGTCAGGGACCCAAAGCAAGGAATGGTCCATAACCAAGGGAAAGATGTTGTAAGGGGAAAGCTTGCAAGAACAGTACCCCAAATTTAGTTGAGGAAAGAGTTGGTCAAAAAAAAACAACCAGGGGGCTGGGAGGGGTGGGGAAAACAAAAAAAAAAAAAAAACAGGAAATTTACAAGGGAAAGAAAAAACAATCAAACAAAGAATTTCAAAGGTTAGGGAAGGCACCTTGGGTTCGGAAAGAAAAACAACCCAATCAAAGCATTAGTCTTTTACCCAAAGGGGGGGCGGGGGAAAAAAAACAAAAAAAAAAAACTGAAGAAAAGTAAGAGGGGGGGGGGGGGGGAAACACTTCCTGGAGTTTTGAAGAAATAGGCCACCACCCCACACTCTTTGGTTGGCTGAATAGCGGCATGGGAATTACCAAAACAATTGGATTTTGAGGGGGGACTAGACAAAAAAAAACAGGAATGGCCCAGAAAGGCCTGTTCCTAATTCTCCCAAATTAAAATAGGCCAGGATGGGAAGGTCAAACCCAGAGGGGGGGGACACACGCTGTTTTGCAGTTTGGGGTATATCCAACTGGTTAATTTTTCAGCTGGCCATGATGAATAAGGAAAAAAAAAAAACTGGGAAAATTCATTTTTCATTTACCAGTTATGTTCCATTGGGCAGGGCATTTCCACCAAGTTTTTTTCCAATTTTGCTTGGTTTCATGCTGGCTAGGAGGAGGAGCTTACCCATGGAATTGCTTGCATTAGAGGGGAAAAAAACATGGACTGGGGGAAAAGAGAAAAAATTTTACCAATAAAAGGGAAATTGGGATGTTCTTTTTAATGTGGTTCTTGTTTTACCATTGTCTTCCCTTTGCTAGCACCTTTATTTATTCCTTTTATATATTTATTTTATAGAACATTTAAGGGCCCGCTAACCAATTAGGACGGGCGCTAGGGAAAAGCACAGAGTGGGCCCCTTAAGTATCCACAAAGGCAATAGCTCCTCCATGTTCCCAAGGCCAGGGGGGAGTACCCTCTTTTAAGGTGTTCCCAAAAGGCAAGAGTCCCCCCTCTGTCCAAGGCCAGGGGGACCCCTCTGTTCCCAAAATTCCGAGGGCCCACCCTTTCTGTTTCCCGCCCAAAAAATTCCAAAAAAAAAAACCCACCCCCCTGTCCCAAAAATCGACCAGGGCCCCCCTCTGTCCCAAACCAAGGGGGGGGCCCCCCTCTGTCCCAAATCCAAGGGCCCCCGCATCAATACACTCTTGGAGGACTTTTCCCTCAAAAGGGCGCCCCTTTGTCCATTACCAAACTCTTGGTAAGAAAACTGTTTCCCTCAGGCCCTCCATAAATTGTCCTTTTCCTTAGGTGTGTGTTCTCTAAAGAGGGTCTTCTTCCCCTTTAAATTGTTAAGCTATTTTACTGGGAAAATAGGCAAGGGGGGGACTGGGGAAAGCCATCCATTACGGGCTTCAAGCGGGTCTAAAAAAAAAAAACAGTTTTACCATGAACAACGCTTTTTTCGCGGCTCATATGCGATTATTCAAACCGACGAGTTCTAACAGTACCATTGGGGGGGACAGAACCACTTTCGGCGAATTAAAATCATTTTCTTGGCGTTGTTCGCGCCATTGGCGGGGGCAAAAAATCAAACTGGCCACGTGTTTTTACTGAAGGTACGCTGAGGAGGTATGCAAAAAAAAGTTAATTTATGGGCAGCCACCAGTTTAAAAGAAACTTCCCTGCAAGGAACAGGAAAATGAAGGGGGCTATGGAGAGGCTGGCGGTGGGGGAGGTATGAGCCTTGTCAATTGCACTCGGTAATTGCCTAGAAGGGGAAATTGTAAACAAAAGCAGGCGTGAGGAATAGAATTTTTGCACCCCCCACCAAGTTGGCAAAAAGGGGGGTAAAGACAACTGGCAGGCAACCCCCCCACACAACCCATTTGGGACACCACCAAGGGCCGCACCACTTGCATTTTTATTAATATAGGGATGATTATTATTTATTATAAGCGCCAAACATTTCACCCAAATTCTGGAAAAAAAAAAATTGTTACCATGAAAAGTTGAGTCCCAAAATTCCTGATTGAACTTGAAAATTTCTGGCTTTCAAAAACTTTTGGCACTAAAATCAAAAAAAAAAAAACTTTTGGTTAAACCCAAAATAGCAAATCCTTCAATTGAATTTTAGTTGTTGTTGAAAATGGTGTTTTTTGGCCAGGAGATTTTCATGGACCAATTTTCAAACGGCAATTGGCCTGGGACAAAAAATGGGCATCCAAGTCCACTTTTTACATTGTTTGCCCCAGCCCCCATTCTCCTTTTCAAATTTCCAATCACCCCCCCCATTTATTTTGGGTCGTCTTCTTGTGATTTTCTTTCCAAAATTGCAGGCCACTGGATCTCTATCAACAAAAACAAAAGAACAGGGGGGCCCAATTTACTTTTTTGAATTTCCAGGTCCCTATTACCCTATTTTTCAAACCTTTTTCTTTATTTTAAAAAAAAACCCTTTCATTTCATCCCTTTTCACTCCCTACTAACAAGTTCAAACCCAATTCTGTTACCTTCCAATCAGTCCCTTTAAATTTCCCAATCAGTCAATAATTTGTCCTCCCCAAAACCAGTGTCCAATTCTCCTTTTAACAAAATCGTTCATCCTCTTCCAGTAAGGTCCCCAATCCCTCCATCAGTACCAAATTTTATTTATTTCAGGGTTCCCAGGTCTCTCATTTCTTTTTCCCAATTCCATCTCCATATTTCCCTTCCAGTCCTTCTTCATTGTCTTTCATCTTAATCCACCCCATTTAAATTCCAGTTCTGTTCCCCTCTCCCCTCTTATCTGGCGACATTTTCCCCCATGTTTGCCAAATTAGGGAAATCAGCAATTGTTACACCACAAGGGGAGTCATGTTTCATTTCATAAATTACAGCAAAGGGCAGGAATAGCGGGAGTCTAAAAAACTTAATACCTGTAATTTTCCAAACCTGGGCATTGAAATGTAAAAGGGAAGGCAGGGAAGCTATTAAAGGGTAAAAACCGGTTGGGCCTTGTCCTATTGCTGGAACACAAAGTAGACTGACACAGTTCCCCCCCCCCCACAATTTGCCATGAACCCACCCAGCTGACAGGCTAATAACATTATATTTACCGGCAGGAGGTAAGGCGCAAAGCAGGGATTCCAGCGTTTGCTCCCTTAGGCATTGGTTACATCGAGTTTTTTTTACGGTCTTTTCAGGTAAGAGACTGACGGGAAAAAAAAAAAACATAAAGGATGTCGAACCCCAATTCAAAAAAAGGGGAGTCGGAAAAGTCAAGGCGGGAATTTTTGGGGGATGATCCATTTCCTGCCCATTTGCGGCCTTAGTGCAATACTTTCCAAAAAGAAAAACATCTGTGGAGGGATTAAGGGGGGTTTGGGGTGGTTGTTGCTTTTTTAAAAAAAAATAGACAGGTAGGGGGGAAAAAAATGAAAAGGGGAAATGTTTTGCAAAACCCTTGTTTTCCGTAGGAGCCCAGTAATAAAGTGTCAAAACAGGTGTTGCGAAAAGTAAATGTTGAATCTTCTAAACTAAGGTAAACTGGGAAGAGTTGGGGGGAAAAAAAATCAGAACCCCAAAAATTGGAAAAGTTCCTAAAGAAAGTAAAAGTTGGCAGTCCAAAATATCCACTCGTTTAAAGGGTGTCACCTATTGAAGTTGGAGAAATTAAAAAAAAAGGCTCGGGAGACCGGGAAAGAGAAAAATAAAAAAAACAAAAAAAAACCACCCCCAAAAAAAAAAAAGGTGGTTTAAACCTGGTTCAATTTATCGGTTGGAAAAAAAACAAAAAAGGCCCCTAGGGGGGGAGGTCTATTGAAGGGGGAACAAAGGAAAAATTTTCTATTTGGGTATGAAAAAAAGTGGTATTTCCCCCAGGGGTGCCTTTTCTCCAGTTGTGGGATTTTTCATTTTTAATTTAGCTTAGTCAGGTAGGGCCTTTCACTATAAGTGAAGGAACTGTAGGAGCCCCAATATTGGTTCTAAAAAAATGTATTATATTAGTATAATTTGAAAATGGTTTTCTCAAAAGAAAAAAAAAAAACCCCTTCTTTTCTCTAGAACATTTTCTAAAATTGGGATCTGGGATGGATTGAAGGGTTTGGGGGGGACTTTTGAAAAATTATTATCTTAAAATTTGGGAATGGTTTTTTTTCTTTTAAAAATAATCTTGTTCTTTTCTTTTCTCTAGATATTTGTATAAAACATTTTTTTTAAAAAAAAAAACATGGGTAAGATACATGTATTTTTCCCCAAATGTGTGTTTTTTATTTTGTGTTATGAATTAAAAAAAAATTGTTGTAAAAAACCAACGCCTATGGTTGCCCACAGAGGGAAAATTAATAACGGTATGGTTTGTTGTGCGAAAACAAAAACAAAAACTTTTAAGAAAGTAGCTCCAAAAAGTTAAAATTGAAAAACTTTATTTTTCTGTGTAAAAAAAAAAACAACTTCTTAAATTATATTTTTTTTTAAAATTACTTTTTTTTTAAAAATTTGTGAGAAAAAATTCGCTAAAAAATCTTCAGTGGGTTCGAGGGGGTTTTACTATTGTTTCATAAATTTTGGAAAAAATAACAGGGCCTTGGTCTATAGATAAATAACCCACTAAGAACTAGGTAGTGCACCACAAAAGTACAGTAGGAGGGCGCCATTGTTTTGAGTCGCAGGATGTCGGTGGATTTGTTTGGGATGTGGGGTTATAAAAAATTCTTTGTGCTGCTTAAAAAAAAAACTTTAAAATTTAGGTTTTAATAAGTGAAATCTTTATTGGAAAAGGGGAAAGCAAGGAAAGTTTTTTCCAATAGTTTTAATATGCCCAAAATTATTATCTATACTAGAAAACAAAATAAAAACTGGATTCATTGGCCAGGGGGCAAAAAAAAACAACCACTATTAATATTCAAAAAGCGTCGCTTAATCCAAACTCAACCGAAAAATGACGGGATTATTTTAAAAGGGCCACCCCAAGATTTTTTACTTTTACTGGAAATGCCCAAGAAAGGTTTCTTTGGATTTACTAGGAATTTGTTTTGGAGGATAGATTTATTTAAAAAATAGAGCAAAAATTTATTACAAAAAAACACCCACCAGTCGACCAGAGTCTCCCTCAAATAGAACAACATTAAACTGCAATGAAAGCTTGGGGGGACCAGGGGGAACCAGGGACACAAGGTTGTCCCCTATTTCCTTAATGCAAGTTTGCACTGGCAAATAGAATTTTCTTGCAATGAAAAAAATTAAGGATTCAAAAAAAAAAACCCAAAATATTTGAGGAAACAGCAAAACTCGGGGACCCAGTATTTTTACGGGAGTTAAATTGAATCTATTGCGGGGGATTGGACATTGTTGTTAGGTTGGATGCATTGGGAAAACACTAAACTTGAGGAAACTTTCCCACCAATTACTATAAACACCCCAACTATAGTTCCCGTATATATAAAAATTTGTCAAAATTTCAAAATTCATTTTTTTACGCATGGGATGAAAAGAGCCCAATTTAACAAAATGGCCAGATTTAAATATTTCCAAATCCTTGGTAAAACAGGTGTTTAAAATAAATTCAGGAGCCTTTAACAAAAATTTCATAAAGAAAAAAACCCCTAAAAAAATTTATTTTTGGGAAAAAAATCTTTAAATAAGAAAAAAATGCCTCCAAAAAAAAAACTTTTTGATAACACAATTGGTGGGGGAAATTAGTAAAAAAAAACATCTTCCTGTTGACAACTTGATTGGATGGGATTAAATTTTTGCCAAAAATTCTATTATGGCACCTTGTTAATTGGCCCCCAGGGTGAAGTCTTGTCCCCAAAACCCCAACTTTTTTTGGCACAAAAAATCCTTTTTGTTTTATATTTTATCACTTCTCTCTGTTCGATTACCTGTTTGATAAATGGGAACTGTTGCGGGAGCTTGGTATTTCTCGTCGTATAAAAAAAAAAACAATAGTAACTCACCTCCAGGGGCTATTCCCTGGAATTTTACCTAAAAAAAACAGGGGACAAAATAGCATTTCAAGTAGTAATGGTTTTGGACCTAGCTTACCATAAAGGATTTCTTGATTATGTCCATAAGGGAAAAAAAAATGTGGCCCCAACTTAAAAAATATTTAACTAAAGTTTGGGAACGATTGGCTAAAACTGAATGCAACTACTTAAAATCGAAACTTTTTAACCTGCTCCACCCAGGGGGACGGCCCCTATTTCCCTTTTCTCCTCCCTTCAAACCTCTCTAACCAATTGGTTTATCAAACATAAATATTCCCCCAAAGGGGACATACTTTAAAAAACCCATTTCATTTATCTCCCAATCACACACTGGTAAAATAGCACAATAAAGTTGATAGAAAAATATTATAAAATAAAAGATTTAAAATGCAATTGATAGGGGATTTCCTAAATCGGAAAAAATGTGGATAGGGAAGGGAGTTTGCTTGCTAGGGGATCCTAAAGAGAGTGTGATAGAAAAATGTTTAAAAGGGTTCCACCAAGGCCTCAGCTTTGTAGTTTTTTTTTACCTTTTTTGCTCTTCTAGATCTGGTGGGGACAAAAAACTATACCCATTGTAGGGAATTATGTGCTGTTTGACTTTGCTGTTTATTGCATTGGATTGGAGGGTTTTAACCATTTAACTAACTGATGTAGACGCCAAATTATTATGTAAGGGGCTATTAGGGCCCAAAAACAAGCTCAAAGGTTTGCGGTGTTGCCAATGTAACTAGTTCAAAACTTTCTGTAGGACCAAAAAAATAACCTAATTGAAAATGCATGGTTGAGTTTGCTTTTAAGAAAACCCTCAAAGAATGGAAAAACAAAAAAAGAAAAAACAACCCTTCAATTATTGGCTGGTAACTGGGGGGAAAAAAAAAAGTGGAATAATCTTTTAAAAAAAATAAACTGGGGGTTGAATAGTATTAATTGGGGGAGATGAAGAGGATTTTTTAGTTTTTACATTGTAGTATTGTGATATGAGTCCAAAAGTTTCTTTCATTGACCTTTGGGGGGTGGTTTCACGTTATTTGTTTGATTATTGGGGGGGGGACCATTTTTGATTTATATATTTTGGAGGTTTGTTAGAGACAGAAGGGACAGCCACCTGAAAAAAAACCCTAATTACATTTAGGGGTGATTTTAAAAATAGGTGAGTTTGAATTCTTTGTACCAGCTACTCAAGAAAACTCCAAACTGTTTTATTGTAAAAAGTTGAGGGGGACTAGAAGACAAGATTTCTCTTGGTTACGGTTTTTGCTGTTCTTTTTTAGTTTCTAATATAATAAAGGGGGGACGAGAAAAGGAATTTTGGCGGGACAAGGAGAATGAAAATAAAGGAGGGGGGGGAACAAGATGGAAAAAAATGGGGGGGCGACACGGTTGGGGAAGTGGAAGGGGGAGGAAAATAAAAAAGGGAAAAATAACAATGAATTTGGGAGGGGGGGAACCCCACAGACCCAGATTTACAACATAATGGTTCAGGCTGGTTTATCTCGCGGGATTGAAAACTGGGAAAGGGAGTTAGCATTGAATGACACCATCTTGCAAGCTGACGATCTTGAGCCAAGCACGTTTTTAGGATTCAAAAGACAAGAAATCATGTACGTCTGTATTGTTGATTTGGAATTTTTCCAAAAAAAAAAAACAGGGTCCGAAACAATTTCTATCAGTTAACTGTCCAAAATATTTACCAGGGGCCAAGGGCATAATTCATATAACAGGAAGGTTCAAACCATGTGGGGGGCAGTTTGTTTAGGGCAACTTCAAAACAAAAAAATTAAATCTGTCAAAAGAAATTTGACTCCATGTATGGGGGGACCGGAAAAAAGGGAAAAGAAAGGAAAATTAGATGAATGGGAGAAAATGAAGGGAATAAACGGAAAGTGGGGGAGGAAGGGGAAGAAAAAACGAAAAAGAAAGGATAGAAAACAAGAGGGAATGAAAAAGGAGAATGTTATACAGAAAGGATATGGTGAAGAAAGGTTCGTAATGTGGGGGGGGGTTGGTGGCGTATTTAAATGACTGAAGGTTGATTTAACCGTCTATAAAAACGTTGTGTTAAAAATAGGTGTGGCGAATAGGTGGCCCCAAACTGTTAACAAGTGGCAGATTTTTAATAAAAGATTTAAAAATGTTTATTCTACAAAACACTTGCGGTGACAGCGTTGTTTTGTTGCTTGGTTCTGGGTGGGTGCAGAACGGTTGTGGACAGGGGGGTTTGATTTTTTGCTTGGTGCACTGTGCCACAAAGGTTTACAGGCAGTCCATTGAAAAAGACCGCAGGTTTGTTTGCGGTTGTTGGGTTTTTAACCCAAAACAGTCTCTATTGTTCACACGATTAATTTAGTTTAAAAAGAAACCCAGGTTTGTGGCCAAAAAACAATTGGGATTGGAAAAAAAAACATTTGGGGGGACAATTGTATACAGGGCCCTAGGGCCAATTTTCTGGTTCTAAATTAAAGTAACAGCTACCAAAAACTTGGGGTTGGAGATTGTAAACTGTATCCTGTTAATTTTTCCTTTCCTCTTTTTTAAAATTTGGGTTTAATTTTACCATTTTAGTAAACAAAAAATGGCCCCAACCCCTATATAGCAACCGGGGTATTTTATAATCTTTGTCTGCGGTCTTGTTCAGGGGGCAGCAAAAAAAAAAAAAAATATATGTATATATAATATATATATTATATTATATTTAAAAAAACAAAAACCACCATTTGTTAGGTGGGTTATTGTTCCTTCCTAAATGTAAGGGGGAGACGGGCTTAAAATATTTATAAAACTATTTTTTGACTTGAACCAAAAATAAACCCAAGTCCGGTGATTGGCAGTATTTATTTGGCCAACAAGATTTCTTGTTTCTTCTTTCCCTTAGGGGGGACATTATGGACCCAATGACATTGCGCAAAAAAATCCAAAATTCAGATTTTCATAGATGGAAAACTTAAAGTGTACCTTGGCATTAATTAATTCCCCTGGCTTGTTGGATTATAAAAAAAAAAAACCCCCCCTCCCCCTTTCCTCCCCGGTCTTCAACCTTAAAAATCTAAAAATCTTGCTATCGGGCGACTTTTAAGTTTTTTTCTCAGGGGCCTTTTTTCCCAGTACCCCAGGGTGTTGGAAGGGGTAGATCACAAGCCCAAAACCTTGAAGTGGAAACAAGTTTGCCCAGGGGGGGCCCACAATTTACCAGTTTGGTGAGGTGGCCAGTTACCCACACAAGAGGGGACCAATGGTTTGAGTGGGGGAAAAAAACGGCCACCAAAATAACCCCAGGGTTAAAGTGGGGCAGGGAGTCTGGAGCGGTGGGGGTAATCGGCACAATACCCAGTTGGTGAGGTGGAAAGGGGGACAACCCAACAATTTACCCCAAAGCGTGGTTTTGGAGTAGGCGCCAAAAACCCAAACAATGCCCCCAGCAGTTTGGATTGTTTCAAAAACAGCCCACACTTTAACCCAGCGCGGGTTGAGTTGGCAAGGTTCACATTACACATCCGGAGGTGAGTGGGGCAAGGACCCATTGCTGGAGGGCCAGATCGCCCCAAATTTCACACCAGCGGGTTGAAGTTGGCACAAGTGCCCCAAATAACCCCCAACGTGAGTGGCAGGGGGAAACCCCAGTCGGAGTGGAACAAACGGTTTAACAATCGAACCCAGCGGTGGTGGTGGCCCACCTGCAAGATTCCAGGTGGCACGGAGTGGGGCAAGGGGGACCCAAAGGACTTCGTAAAGAGGTATATTGGGTCAGGAACCAACTCAAATGTCGGCTTTAGGGGGACATAGGGGGGGGGGAAAATTACTGTCTACTTACTTGCAAAACACCGCATTAAACCTTTATGGGTTAAGGCCCATTTTAATATTAAAAAAAAAATTAAAATTACAATTCAAAAAATTATTTCTACTGGGCAAACAGGCAAATAAAAATGTTAAAAAAAAAACCAAAGTTACAAGTCAAGTTGTTAATGGTTTTTTAATGTAAGATGTGGGGTTTTAAGGGAACAAAAAAAAAACCGTTAGTGCAAAGTTTTTAATGGCCACATGTACAGTAAATTTTGCCTGTAAAAAATCTCAAGGGTGTTTTTCCTTACCATTAAGCCTCCCATTACTTTAACGTGACCAAAGGGCCAAAGGGCTTATTGAATTTTAGGTTTCTGTCAGTTTTTAAAGTAGCAGGAAAAACACCCTGGAACAATTACATTTTATTTGAATTGAGTTCTCCTCCAATCAGACAGGTGATTTCAGGTAACTTTTACCCATAAATTCAGGAATTCCCCAACCCTGGTTAAAAAATGGAATTTTAATAGGTTACCAAACCCTATGCCCCTGTCTTCCACCCTGGATCCAGAAAATAAAACCCAAAGATGGGGTCTAGGGACTTTCATATAGGTATCTCCAGGCAAAACCTGAGGGACAGTTGGCGGGGTTAATGTTGTTAAATCTCAAAAACGTTTTAAAGGTTGGTTGAAACACTTTAAATATTATTTTAGATAAACAGGGGGGGACCCACACCCTCCCAACTCTCACATTTTCTCCAGTTGTCCTGTGCATTCATTTTTTTTCATTGCACAAAGTCGATCATGGGCAAGGATGATGCACCAAGTTGGGTTTTCTCTTGCAGGTTTCTTCTTGGAGAAGGTGGTGCAAAAAAAGTATTCCCTTACATTTTAGTTAAAAATCTTCAAAGTGGAAAAAAAAAACAAAAAATTTCCCTCAAAAGAGTCCACAAAAAAAAACAGGTCGTTTTGTTTCATTTTTTCTATTTGGTTTCAAAAGGACAAGGGTTGGGGGATGGGCAAAGAAGTTTTTTGGGAACAGGACAGGACGAGGGGTTACATGGACCAAAGAAAGGGGGTTTAAAAAAATTTCAAAAACATACGGGAATTGCATTAGTTTCAATGGGTTTAAAAAGGCTTAAGCTAGGGACAGTTTAAAATAAGTGCGTAGGTTTTATGAAAAACTGGAAAAAGGAAAAAAAAAAATCTTCAGTGTACACTACATAAGCAAAATCTTTAAAGGCGACCCAAAAGAGTCGCTGTTTAGTCCAAATTTTAAAGTTAAAAAAAAAAAAAAAACGACCCCAAAATTAGGCTTTTGACATCCAAATTGGGGCAAAAAAGATTTTTTACAAAAGCCCCCACGTGGAGTGGGAAAAAAATCAAGGAAGAATCCTTGTCAATTTGCAATCAGGGAAGGCTTACGGAAAAAAACAAAAACTGGCATATAACAAGCCTTCCAAAACTGGTTAACCAGGTTTCATCCCAGATTTGAAAAGGGGGGACAATTTTCTTTCTGCCTTTTCTTTTCAAAAGAGCGCCACAGATAAAGAACGAGGAAACAAAAACAAAATGGGGCCAACCACATTTGAGCTCTGGTAAGGGAAATTATTTATTTAGCTAAAAAAAAGAATGGGAAGAGGGGGAAAGGGGGGGAACAGTTTTTTTTCTTCATTTTCCAGGGGAATAAAAATGGGGGGACTTGCCGGTTTTGGCCAATCCAATAGGAGGTGTTTTTTTTACCGTAGAAATAAAAGTTTCACAATAGCAAGGTGAAAAAAAAAAACGCAACGGTTAAGGACAAACAAGGTAGTCCTGGGAAATGAGAAAAAAAGGGACAAAAACAATTAGCAGAAGTTTACCCAACTCAAGGTTTTAGTTTGAAGGGGAGAGGTGTCCCAGGGAAAACAAAGAAGGACAGGAGGCCAACACAATTCAGAAAGGAACCAAAATCCAAACCAAAGGAAAGAGGGTCAGGGGGAACAAGGGCAGATGGGGTTCCCAATCTAAAATAACAGGAAGATGGAAAAGCAGGCTGAAAAAAGTTTTAAGCCAAAAATTAGTGAGGAAAAGGAGTTGGGTCAAAAACCAGCTGGGGGAGGGTGGGAACAAAAAAAAAACAAAAAACAAACAGGATGGGCAGAACTTCCAACAAAATTTCCAACAGTCAAAAAAGGTTATGAAGGCACAAATTGGGGTTCGGAATAAAACAACAATCAGGCACTTTACTGTTACCCCAAAAAGGGGGGGGGGGGAACAAACAAAAACTAATAAGTAGAAGGGGACACTTTCCTGGAAGTGATATTTAGGCACAACAACCACCTCTTTGTTGGCCGGATCGGCACACAGGGGGGGAATTTACAAGAAAAAAATGGCTGAGGGGGAACTAGGGGAAAAACCCAGATTTTGCCAAGGAAAGCCCCTGTTTCCTAATCTTCCAATAAATAGGCAAGATGGGATTCCAAAACCCATGAGGGACACCTTTTGGCATGTTTTTGGGTATATCCACCAAAAAAAACTTGTTGAAATTTCAGCTTTGCCACGAGGGGAAAAGGGAAAAAAAAAAAAACTTGAAAAATTCATTTCAGTTTTTCCAGTTTTTAGGTTTCCATGGAGCATTCCCCCAAAGTTTTTTTCCCATTTCGTGTCCATTGTGAGTAGAGGGGAGGGAAGCTTAAAACCCCCCAACTGGGAAATTTTTGCTTGCCATGAGGGAAAAAAATGGAAATGGGGAAAGAGGAAATTACAATAAAATAGAATGGGATGGTTCTTTTATTGGTTTTGTTGTACCTTTTTGCCTGTTTCCCTGTGCTTCTACCAACTTATTAGCCTTTTGATTATTATTATTATTATTTATATTATTATTTGTGGCTTTATGGTAGCGCCCCAAACATTTCACCAAATCTGGAACAAAAAAAATTTACCATTGAAAAAGTTTGAGGGCACAAAAATTTCTGATTGAAATTGAAAAATTTCTGCTTCAAAAAACCGCAAGCTGAAATCACAAAAAATTTTGGTAAAAAACCAAAAAAATAAGCCCAAATTCTTTCATGGGGCATTTTTTTAGTTTTGTTTAAATGGTGGTTTTTTTTGGCCAGAATTGTCCAACTGTAATTTCAAAAAGGTAAAATTACCCCCCGTTAAAAGTTATTTTAGTTTATAACAAAAAAACCAGGTTCAATTGTTGAAAATCACGGGGGGGGGGGGGGGGTGGACAATTGTTTCTAACAGTTCGCCATTTAAATTCCTTTTCTGGCCTTTTCATTTTTTTCCGTTTTTTTACGCCTTGTACCTTGTTGTTTATGTTATATTTATAGGATTTAATGTCCTTTCGATTTGACTTCTCCGTACATTCTTTTTCGCATTCGTTTTATTCCCCACCCTCGATCAGTTTATTTACCTTTATTTTCCCCAATTTTAATTTCTGCTTCTTATTCTCTTTTTTGGTTCTTTACCAATTGGCGTTTTTTCTTCCTCCTTACAATATGCCCCTTTAAAACTCCCAATGTTCTGCCCCTTGTTTAAAAAAAAACTCCCAATCTGACCCTTAACTCCAATCTTTGACCGCTTTAAAAAAAAAAACTCCTTCTCCCCCATTTAACCTTTCAATCATTCCCCCCTTCCGCTTCAATTAGTCCATCTTTTCTTTTCATAATCCCCTTCTTTTCATATTTAGATCCTTGTACAAAATCCCAATTTTCCTCCTTCTAATTCAGTTCTCCCAATTTCCTTTTCAGGTCAAGGCCCCCGTTTCGGATTGGGGCCTTATTGATTAAAGGGGACGTTAAAAAACGGTTTCCAAAATGGTTTCAGTGTGGTTTAAATACCTTTTTGTGTCTTGATAAATTTGTATTAGTGTGCCCCACTGAGTAAGATGGTTATATAAAAAAAGGATTGGGCTTTTAAAATTTCAAACTGTTTTTTTCATCCGAGCGTGGTAAATTTGATTTCTGGGAAAAAAATGGGCCATTCCAAGCCCTTTACATGTTTGGGACAAAAACAGCCCCATTTTCTCCCTCAATTACCAAATTTCAACCCCCATTATTTCGTCAGGTCTCTGTTATTTCTTCCCAATCAGGGCCTGGGATCTCATCACAAACAGCCGCACGTGTACTGTTTGATCAAGTTTCCCCTATTTGGCCTATTGTCACCCTTTCTCTATTAAACCCTTTTCCTTCCTCCTTTTTCATCCCTTTTACTTAAAAAAAATTTCCACATTTGTTACTGTTTACCTTTCCCATAAGTCCGCCTTCAGAACATTTTCCCATCCAGTCCCCTTATTGTCCTTCCCCACCCCAGTTGGTTTTCCCATTTTCTCCTTTTCAAAATCGTTTTTTCCCCCATCTTTCCTTCCAGTTAGTACCCCACATTATCCTTCCATTTTTCAGCTTCCCCATTTATCATTCCAGGGTTCAGGGTCTTCTTCCATTCTTTCCCAATTAATTGTCTCCATAATTTCCCTTCCAAGGTTAATTTTTTCCATTTCCATTGTCGATTTTGTCCAAATCTTATTTCCCAACCAGTCCATTTGTTCCACTTGTGCTCCCCTTGTTTCCCTCTTCATTTTCTGCCTTCATTTTCCGCACATTTTTTGGCCATTCAAATTAGGAGTCAGTACTGGTAAAAAAACAAAAAAAAAAAAAACAGGTCGATGTTTACATTTTCATTAATTTTAAAGCCCCAAAAAAGGCAGGAAAAACGCTGTGGAGGTCTTCCAACAAAAAAAACCTTCCTACCTGGTATTCAAAAACCTGCATTGGACATAGTGTAAAAAAACAGGAAAGGGCAAGGGAGGCTTTTAAGGGTACACGGTTTTGGCCTGTCTTGAAAAAACATCCCAAACATTTTCCATGACCAGCGTGCAGCCTTAGTGCCAGGGGCCTTAAATTAAAACATATATTAACCCAGGCAAGAAATTAAGGCAAAGCAGGGGGAATTTCCAGGGCGTTTGGCTTTCCTGTGGCCAATTTGGGTTCCATCAGGAAAGGGGGACGGTTTCTCACGGTAAGGACTGGGAAAGGAAAAAACATAAGGATGTCGGGAAAACATTCAAAAGAAGTTCAGGGGGAAAAGGTCAGTTGCAGGGGAATTTGTGGGATGTTTTTTGACCAGTTCCTTGGCATGCGGCCTAGTGAAAATACTCCCAAAAAAGGAAAAAAAAAAACATTCTGTGGGGGGGGGCTTAAAAGGGGGTTGGGTTGGGTTGTGGCTTTTTGAAAAAATTTTTAATGAGGGTAAGGGGAAACCAGAAAATTAAAAAAAGGAAATGTGCACTTTTCAGTTAGATTGCCCTTAATTAAAAGTGTTTCAAAAAAAAAAAAAAAAAACAGAGTTTTGCCCAAAAGTTAAAATGTTTTAAATTTCTAAATAGAAAAAAAAAAACTGGGGGGGAGCGTGGTTTTTTGGTGGGGTTGTTTTGAAAAAAAACCAAAAAAAAAAAAAACCCACAAATGAAAAATCCTAAAGGGGAAAAAGATTTTAAACAAGTTTGCAGGTTCAACCATATTCACTTTAATTGCTGGTTTCCACCTATTTGGAGTTGGATGAAAGTAAAAAAAAAAAAGAAAACTAAGGAGAGAAGGAGAAAAAAATAAAAAACAAAAAAAAAACCCCCCAAAAAAAAAGAGACGGAAAATGGTTCAATTTATCCCCCCACTTTGAAAAAAAAAAAAAAAAAACAAAAAAAGGGGCCTTTCAGGGAGTTTAGTAAGGGGGCAATTTGGGAAATTCTATTTGGGTTTATAAATGGTATTTCCCGTGGGTGCCTTTTATCACCGTGTGGAGTTCATTTAATTTACGCTAGTCAGTAGGCTCTTACTAAAGTGAAGAAACGGTAGGAGCCAATATAGGTCTAAAAATGTATATTATATTGAAGGGGTTTTCTCCAGCGGCAAACTTTCTTGCTTTCTCTAGACTTTCTAATGGCGGAATCTGGACGATGAATTGTTTTTTCGAAAAAATTCTTCTCTCCAAGATATTTCTAAACATTTTAAAACTATGGGTGATACAGTATTTTCCCAATTGTGTTTTGATTTGGGTTGTTATTGATTTTGAATTGTGTCACGCGAAGAAGAAAACGAATAGAAAGGACAAAGTTTGTGTACACCGCTTGCAATTTGGCTTTTGAAAGTTCACACTGCAGCAGGTAACACACCATGGTTAGACAGAGAAATTATAACGTGTGTGTGTGTGCGTAAACACAACGTTACAAGTGGATCAAAGTTTAAATCTGAAAAATTTTATCTGTGTAAACACTTTTAATATTATATTTTTTTAATTACCTTTTTTTTCAAATTTGTGAGAGAATTCTATAAAATCTTCAGCTGGCATTGGGGTTCGGGGTTAAATTATGAGTAATGATATTGGAAAATAAGGTTGTCCTATAGATAATAACACTAAAACTATGTATGCACTCACAATTACAGTAGATGTGCCATTGTTGATGGTAAAGATCTCGCTGATGATGTGTGGGGGGATTATTAATATTTGTGCTGCTTAAAAACTAGAAATTAGTCTAGAATAAGTTAATCTTTATCTGAAAAGCAAAAGGGAAGTTCATATAGAAGAGGACATGGCTGTTAGATAAGAACTGTAACCAGCTACAGGCAGCACCTGTGTCAATAGTAAGATATATCCAGTATAAAGAGGGCTAAGGATTAGGTGGGACATATTTTCTCTCTATTCTAAAGTATCAGGTAAGGACTTGGAATATTGCAACATAGTTGTGAGATTCCATATAGAAAAAGGACTGGAATTGAACTGCAAGAGGTGGGAGGGAAGGTATAGGCCTGGATTAGTAGGAAACTGCTATGCAGATATATATTAGATACATGATCGTTAATTGTATTAGAAAATAGAGAAAAACTAAAGAATTTCATATGCAACTCATCCACATATGGAACCCTTTCCCGTTTGGACTATATAATTTGCACCAGACCTGGCCAAAAGCGTCACGCAAGGGGTAACACATCTACCCAGAGAACACAATAGGATCATGCCCAGTAAAAGTAAAAATCTCCAAAACCAACCTACAGATGAATTTGTTTCTTGAAATTGAACTCTCTCTCCTCAACTGATAAAAGTCTCGGGAACAATACAACTATATATGTAGATTATAAAGGCGGAAGTTCAGTGCAATTAAATGTAGTTTTCAGAAAAAAGAGCAGGATTGTTTCACCCAGTGACCTAATATGCCAACAAACATTTGTCTGTGGATAAATAAAGAAAAAAAACTAAAGGACGCTGTGTGCAGGACCATAGTAGAGACCGTTATGGTCTTGCCTTACCCTAGTGCCTGGGTTGATTCGGGCTCAGTAAAGTCTGAGCAGGTTTGATCCATCCAACGCCAATCAGTAGAAATTACTGTTAGAAACATGTGGTGCATTTGGGAAGACGAAGGACCGTTAAAACTGAAAGTAGTCGCTTCAAATATCAACGCAGGGCCACCAGGCAGGGAACAGTAAAGCGGTGAGAAATCAACTGATTTTTCAAAATAAGGATCAAGAAGAGAATATGTAGAAGAACTAAGAAGGCATTACACAAACATAACAAATTTTTGTAACAAATATTGATTAATTTCCACTGAACGTGTCCCTTTAAGGAAGATTTCACACCCCACTAAAAGGGATGTTCTAAAAACAAATCACAACAATGAACTATTCAAAAAGCAATCAAGAGCAAGAAGACACGCGGAACAGAAATGATGTGCAATGAACTTCTGAACATGCAATAATTCCTTAAGCCCCCCAACAAAGACAACCAGACAGAGGGGCACTAAAGCAAATACAACCTATGGATTTTGCCCTCCAAGAAATAGCCAACACAAGAAATGAATTACTCCTTAACCACTACCATCCATTTTGTATTTATCACCACCGTCGGACAACACCCAATCAACCTCCTAACATACTAGTTAAATACAGCAAAAAAAGATATGATGGTGATATTAAAATCCAAGACTTCAGTGCTGGGGAAACTTTAATTTCATATCAAGAGAGGAAATTACGTACTGACATGGCGGCAGACATAAACACCCCTATAACCCTGATAACGAGTTTCATACAACACTCTAGACTGAACCTCTTCTCATTGAAAATGTAAGCAAAGCCCAGTTCATATCTATCCTAGAAACTTCAAGCTCGTCAATCTGCAGATAATGTCATTTGCGTCCCTTTCAGGATATATAACACCACTCACTACTGCAAATGTCTCCAGGACCCGCCTACATAACCAAGCTTACCTACCTCCCTTTATGAAGCCACCAACTTCCACTATATTTAAAGACTCCAGGATCTCAGACGTTGCCAAATAGGTCTGACAAACAGGCACTTATCATAGATTTAACATTTTATAGCCTGAACAAAACTGGTTCATGCAGGCAATCAAACCATATCAATTATTCAAGCTCGCTAATCCATGGCTTAAACTCGGATTAAATACTTTAAAGCGAGCTAACTGCCGTCCACACAGTGCACGGCCCGTTATGTCCCTTTTCACTCTCCCTTACATACCTAACCATACTGCGTCATAACATAAATTACCAAGCCTAAACATAACCCATCATTTATCTCCTAAACTCACACACCTGGTATAACAAAAGCAGTGATAGAAATATTATAAAAGATTTGATAGGGCGATCCATAATGAGAGTGTGATAGGAGCAGAGAGTTTGACTTGCTAGGGATCCTAAAGAGAGTGTGATAGGAAATGTAAGGGACAACCACGCCTCAGACTGGTATCCTTTTACTCTCCGAGATCTGTGGGACAACATACCCATGTAGGAATATGTTGCACCTTGCGGTCTTGCCATAGCGATTTGAAGTCCAAACTTAATCCTCTGTAGACCAAAATGATATGTAGGCTATTAGGCCAACAGCTAAGCTTGGTGTTGCAATAACCTAGTTCAAAGTCTAGACCAAAACCTAATTGAAAATGGCATTGGTGAGTGCTTTAGACCTCAAGAATGGACACAAAAAAACTCAATTTATTGACTGGTACTGAAAAGAGGAGTAATCTTTTTAAAATAAATTGTGATATATATGTGAATGAAGAGCTTTCTTAGATATTTAGTACATTTTAGTATGGATATAGGTTTAAAGTTTCTTCAAGCTGAGTCTTGGCTTGGGGGTGATTTCACGCTTCTTGTGATATTGGGGACATTTGCTAATTTCATTTGAGTTAGAGACAGAGACAGACACCTGAACCCTAGTTACATTAAGGCTGATTAAATAGTAATTTGAATCTACCAGCTACTCAACTCACTGTTATAATAAGTGAGACTAGAAGACAGATTTCTCTTGGTTACAGTGCTGGTCTTGGTCTTTAATTCTAATATAAAAAAGGGGGACGAGAAGGATTGGGGAACCAGATTGAATGAAAAAGGAGACAGATTGGAATACAATGGGGGACTGGTTGGAAAGTGAAGAGGAGAATAAAAAGAACATACAATGAATGAGGGACCCCACAGACCAGATACACAATAATGCAGCTGGTATCTCGCGATTGAAACTGGAAGAGTAGCATTTGAATGACACCATCTTGCACTGACGATCTTGAGCACACGTTAGATTAAACGCAAGATCATACGTCTGTATTGTTGATGAATTTTCCAAACAGCCCGAACAATTTCTATTCAGTTAACTGTCCAATATTACCAGGCATGCCTATCATATAGAGGTTCACATTTGGCAGTTGTTTTCAGGCAACTCAACAAATTAGTTTATCAGTCAAATTTGGACCCCATGTATGTACCGCCTAAATGGAAAAATAAAAAAAAAAACATGAATGGAAAATGGAGAAATCAAAAAGAGACGGAAGGGAAGACCAAAGAAGAATAACAGAGAATGAAAAAGAGAATGTTATACAGAAGGATATGAAGAAGGTTAATGGGGAGGTGTGTGGCATATTAAATACTGAAGTTTATCACCGTCTATAAACGTTGTGTTAAACACATGTAGTGTGGTTCCTCCTAATGTATAGGGAGACGATAACAAATTATATAAATATACTGACCAAATAACCCAAGGCCCATTATTGCCAAATCCCATCAGATTTTCATAGGTCTGATTTCAATCTAATTTTACCTGCATTAATTCTTTCCTGCTGTTTGTATTTTAACCCCCCCCTCCCTCTGGTCTCACCTAACATGTTATTTTACATGTTAATTCTTAAAATCTAATATCTCCTATCGGCATTAAGTTCCCAGCATTCCCGTACCCAAGGGTTGAGTGGTAGATCCACAAGAACCTAGTGACGAGTGCCAGGACCACAATACCCAGTGGTGAGTGGTTAGTACCCACGATAGTCCAATATTGAGTGGCGAAGACACAATACCCCAGCGGTGAGTGGCAGACTGAGCGGTGAGGGCTATCGCACAATACCCAGTGGCCAAATATTGAGTGGCGAAGACACAATATACCCAAGCGGTGAGTGCAGACTGAGCGGTGAGGGCTATCGCAACAATACCCAGTGGTGAGTTGGAGACCCACAATACCCCAGCGGTGAGTAGCCACCCCACATGCCCAGCGTGATGGTCAAGCCCACAATACCCCAGGCGGTGAGTGGCAAGGTTCACAATAAAACTCCAGAGGTGAGTGGCAGACCCATTGCTGAGTGGCAGATCCACAATACCCAAGTGGTGAGTGCAGTGCCACAAACCCCACGGTGAGTGGCAGACCCAGTGCGGAGTGACCGGTTTACAATACCCCAGCGGTGAGTCCCACCTGCATAATCCCAGTGGTGAGTGGCAGACCAACTCTAATCGGTCTATGTCAGACCTCAATGTCGCTAGGGTACCTAGGACAATCTGTCTACTTACTGCAAAAACCCATTAAACCTTATGGGTTAAGGCCCCATTTTTGAACATTAACAAAATTAATTATATCAAATATTTTACTGGCAACAGCAAAAAGTAACAAAAGTACAAGTCAAGTTGTAATGGTTAATTGTAGATGGGTTAAGACAAACCTTTAGTAAGTAATGGCCACATGTCAGTAATTCCTTTAATCTCAGGTTTCTACCCACAATATAACAATCATTTGGTCTGGGGAATTGCAAACCCATAAAGGCAAGCCTGCCACATGCCAGGACTTGAGCTTGTCTGTGTCTTTCCCACCACGTTGCTCCTGCTCATCTTCGGCCTAAGTAAATATAAAGTTAAAGTGGTGTTTGTAATCAATTGAGGATACTTTGAAGATGAGGGGCTTTTAAAAATCATATAAAAAATTTGCTACTGGCTATCAACCTGGCGGATAAGGAGATACTGGCTGTCAACCCATCATAGAGGCGACTGTTATCAATCCTGGTGAAATAGAGACTCTGGCTGTCAATCCCACTGGATAAAATGTATATACTGGGTTGTTAATCCTGGTGATAAGGAGCTACTGGTTGTCAATCCCTGGATGAGGAGAGCTACGCATTGCAATCCTAGTACCCATAGAGCTACTGGCTGTCAATCCCATGATAAAGGGAGTGCTGGCCTGTCAATCCTGGTAATATGGGCGGCTAGCTACTGGCTGCCAGTTTCACATGGATTAACAGGGAGTCTACGTCGGTCAATCCTGGTGATATTGGAGCTACGTGGTTGTCAATCCCATGGTGAGGAGGAGCTATGCATTGTCAATCCTAGTCAATTGGATACTACTGGCGTTTCAATCCCATGAGATTAAAGGAGCTACTGGCTGTCAATCTGGTGATATGAGTACTGGCTGTCAAACCCATGGATTTAAAGAGCATACTGGCTGTCAATCCTGGTAATATGGAGCTACTGGGTTCAATCCCATGGATGAGGAGGAGCTATGCATTGTCAATCCTAGTCATATGGAGCTATTGGCTTTCAATCCCAAGGATTAAAGGGAGCTACTGGCTGTCAATCTGGTGATATGGAGCTACTGGTATTCAAACCCATGGAATTAAAGGGAGCTACTGGCTGTCAATCCTGGTATATGGAGCTACTGGCTGTCAATCCCAATGGATATAAAGGGAGCTACTGGATTCACTCTGGTGATATGGAGCTACTGGCTGTCAAGAATGTGATTATGGAGCTACTTGTTGTCAATCCCATGGATAAGGAGGAGCTACGCATTGTCAATCCTGGTGATATGGAGCTACTGGCTTGTCAATCCCAGGATTAAAGGGAGATAGCTGGCTGTCCAATCCTGGTGATATGGAGCTACTGGCTGTCAAACCATGGATTAAAGGGAGCTACTGGCTGTCAATCCTGGTAATATGGAGATACTGGCTGTCACATCCCAAGGATAAAGGGAGCTACTGGCTTTCAATCCTGGTGATATGGAGCTACTGGCTGTCAATAATGTTGATATGGAGCTACTGTTGTTCAATCCCATGGATTAAGGAGGAGCTAAGCAGTGGAATCCTGGTGATATGGAGCTACTGGCTGTCAATCCCATGGATTAAAGGGAGCTGCTGGCTGTCAATCCTGGTAATATGGAGCTACTGGCTGTCATTCACATGGATTAAAGGGGCTACGGGCTGTCAATCATGGTGATATGGAGCTACTGGCTGTCCAATCTCAGGATGAAAGGGAGCGCTGGCTGTCAATCCTGGTAATATGGAGCTACTGGCTGTCATTCACATGGATTAAAGGGAGCTACTGGCTGTCAATCATGGTCATTTGGAGCTACTGGCTTTCAATCCATGGATTAAAGGGAGCTACTGGCTGTTCAATCCTGGTGATATGGTGAGCTAGGATGAGACTTGGTCAATCCATGGAATGGAGGCTACGTTGGATACAGGAGAGGAGCTACGCATTGTCAATCTGGTGGATATGGAGCTACGGCTGTCATCCATGGATTAAAGGGAGCTGGGCTGTCAATCTGGTAATTGGAGCTACTGGCTGTCATTCACATGGATTAAAGAGACTACTGGCTGTCAATCATGGTGATATGGAGCTACTTGTTGTCAATCCCAAGGATATTAAAGGAGCTACGGGCTGCCAATTCTGGAAGAAATAAGGAGCTACTGGTTGTCAATCCCATGGATGAGGATGAGCTACGGGCTGCCAATTCTGGAATAAGAGAGCTACTGTTGGGCTGCCATTCCAGAAACCCCAGGTAACTTTTTATCAACATTTAAGGGGCTGCACTTTTAAGGTGGGGGTCATAAGCAATCAACAATTACAACTGTATGCCAACCTTTTTTGATTAGAATGAATGGCTTAGAGGAGGGCCTGTCAGAAGGGTCCTAGCTCCCAGTATCGCTGTTTTAAATAGCAGAAATGCATGCTCGCAAGAGGGGAAAGGGAGCGGGGGGGGGGGGGCTTAGCCTGGGAAGTGTGCGGGGACCAGCCCCCACGTAACTGGAGTTTCTATTTTTAGGGCCATTTTTATAAAGGCGATATCCAGATAAACTATCAGTAGTTTCAGTGGAGAACTTCTATTACAATGTTTGATAAATGTACACACCGCAGTACAATATAACGATATCCTGTCTGACTGATATGTGCTGTTCCCCAGAATACAAACTGATTGTACAGGAGTGGGTCAATCTGGGGGCATTCAGACTTAAGAATTAATTGGTCCTTTAAACGCTGTATACATGTTTGGCAGTGACATCAATTTGTTGCTGTATTTGCAAAACTTGTAGCTTCAGTGGTGACAATCCCATTGTGTTTAGATTGTGTATTGCAATCAGTTTATTATTAAAGAAAGTTAAAGGAATCTTTAACTCTTTAACAAACTTTAAACAAGAAGTATTGCTGGTATTGTGCATTGTATTGGACAATGTACCAACACAATACCACAGTTGATAATTGTAATTGTTGCAAAATAGTAGCGTTAGAAAAGGTGTGTAAAAGGAAGTAAGGAACTAGTGGAGGGGTTTTTAAGGCTCTAATCTAGCGCACAAACTGTGGTGCTAAATTATAAGGTTATTAATATTATATTAGAACTCATAGGGATCTTTGAAGGGGTGGATTATAACCTATTATAGACAAGTAGTCGTGGGGACATTGCTGACCAATTTTAACTGATTACACAGCTAATCACCTTGTATAAGGATATTAGTGTATAATGTTCTCTATTATAAAAGTAACGTGAATAACACACAGAAATGTATTACCCAGAAAATGATTGAAAATGGAAGGGGTGGTGTAATTTACAGGAGATGCCTGGATGGGCACGGTCCTGGGTGGTGGGTTGGTCACCACCAGACAGCAGGAAGCTGGAAGGGGCAGGAAGGTACTGAGTAGGGATGGATTAGAACTAGAATCGAACCCAAGTTCGAGCCAAAACTTTATGTTAGTTCGGACAATACCTGAACTATTCAAAACTAGTTCGGGTTCGCAATGTTCAAAGCAACGATGGACGTCGGGGTCCCGCAGATCAAAACCGGACCCCCTAGGTCCTTACAAGGATCTTTGTGGCCGACAAGGGCTCTTTGGGGCTTAAGGGGTCCCAAACCTCGAAAACGTGACCCCCCCTCCTCGGCCCTATCAGAGGCCCTTGGAAGGGCACTTGCGCCTGACAAGGGCCCTTTGGGGCTCAAGGGAAATCTGATAGTAATTAAGTAAGTTTACACGGAATATTCGGAAAAGCTCATCGAAACTTTCCAAACTATTTACCCTTTAATTGGTCCGTTTTGGGACTTTGAACTTTTTAGGATTTGAAAGTTTGGAATTGGACCGAACTTTCGAAAGTTCGGCCATCTCTATTGCTGAGCCTACAGTCTTCAATGTACAGACAGGATAAAGGGTTTCTGAAATGTTATAAATTGTGGGACCCATCGGATCCCCCAGTCAGGCTGAGCCAGATGCCTTCAGTTTTCCAGGGTACAACCAAATTTCTGCCTTTCTGCTATTCCCCTACCTCCCAACTATGATCTTGGTTTGGGTAAATGGTCTAGGTTACCTGAGAGGAGAGAGAGAATAGAATTAAAACTGGAGGAAATTTAAGGGGTATCTCCGAGGTTACAGTGGTTAAAACCACTTTGCTATTCATTTTTATTGCAGAACAGGAGGTAAAGGAGCTGTGTCTTTAAGGTGGCCTACACCAGCACGATATTACTTACCCGACCGACCGCTTAAGTGACGTTCCTGCAATCCTGCCCGGAACCACCTCTCCGATTTATGACCGACATGCGATCGCAAAATGAATGGGATTTTGCGATCGCATGGCGGTCGTATATAAGATCGGGAGAGGTGGTTTCCGGCAGGATCGCCAGGAACGTCGCGTGATTGGTCGGTAGGGTAAGTAATATGCGTGGTGTATGGCACCTTTACCTCTTAAAGAGCTGGGAAAAGGTCTTACCTGATCTCTCGCTCCTCCTCCCCGTCTTCTGACAGGTCACCACAGACTCTGTATTCTATGTGCATAGAGTATAAGTGCGTCAGGACCTGTCAGAGGACGTGACGGAGGAACGAGAGATGGGTAAGTTCCTTTCCTCATGCCCGGTTCTGAACGTTTTATTGAAGAACGGTAGGTAAGACACAGCTCCTGTACCTCCGTTCTTCAAATAAAGTGATTAACAAAAGTGGTTTTAACCATGGAGATACCTTTATGAATCATGTTTTGCATGGGGGAGTGATACAAGTCAGTTGTTCATTCAAGGGAAAGTCAAAGCTAAGTGTCCACATGAAACGGGCATGGAAAGAGGAAAAGGAGAGGAGAGAAAATGCAACATAAATAAAATAGCTCTAAAAGTGGGGCACAAACCAAAAATGTTGGCTTTATCTAAGAGATCTGTCACAACAACAGCTGTTTCCTTTGGCACGGTGGGGTCAGGCTCTCTGCCCTGTTGACTAACAAACAGTAATCTGACTGGTAGTCAGGGAGCACCGCATGCAGTTTTGCAAACTAAATACAGAAATTAACTTCAATATTTTCTGTCCTATACAGTGGCAGGGTCTCTTTTAAAGCAACCCCTCCCCTTATAAAGAATACCTTGTAGAACATTTTTAGTGTATATTTAGGCATTGTCTACACTGGAAACCATAATTACTCACCTTCGTGGCCTGTTGATTGGAAATAAGATTTATTATTATCGTCGTACATAGACTAAAACAATGGTAATCTAGTTACCTTTCCATAGGCGAAACACATTAATAAACTACAGTATTCTATAACAGTGGTTAGCAGTACGGTTTAATGGTTGTCATTTGGAAATGATTATAATGATATGTCATTGTTTGTCTATTGCAGGAATTAGGAGCATGGATCCAGAGAAGAGCTGCAAACAGTAAGTCTTTGCAAAGAAATAAATAAATATTAGCCTGACTCCGTGTGTCTTTAATAAAGCATTATGTGTGATTTGTATAATGAAAGTAGTGTTTTATCTAATTGTTAAATGAATGTTTAACTGGCTGTACAGAGTCCACTGGAGAAAACATATATTGTAGGTACTGTGTGTGGCAGTTCCTGTCCTCTCGGGTTTCTGCTATGTGTGATTGGACCAACCCCAGTCCAATTGAGGGGGCAAGGAGGTGCCAGCAGCTTCGGGCATCTCCCCTTCTGAAACAAACTGTGCTTGAAGTATTGCTGCTGTCTCCAAGTGTATGTAAAAATACAAGACCGCGCCTCAACAATTTCAAATACAGAGCGTGCCTCAACCAGGAATCCACACTGGTCTGCTTTTTCAAGGACCCGAGGAGGCCTGAAACCTGTAGATCAGTGTGGAGTCCTGGTTGCGGCAACATCTGTATTTGAAAATGGTTGAAGGGATTAAAATCCCTCTATCCAGCATTAGTTTTCAGCATTCCGTACCCAGGGGTTAAGTGGTAGATCCACAATACCCATAGTGACGAGTGCCAGGCCCACAATACCCAGTGGTGAGTGGCAGTACCACAATAGACCAATGGTGAAGTGGATACGACAATACCCAGCAGTGAGTGGCGAGACAGAGTGGGGAGGGCTATCGACAATACCCAGGGTGAGTGAGGAGACCCACAATACCCCAGCGGTGAGTAGCCCACCCACAATGCTCAGCAGTGTGTCAAAACCAAAATTCCCAGCGTGGGAGTGACAAGGTTCACAATAACATCCAGAGGTGAGTGGCAGACCGAATGTGAGTGGCAGATCCACATACCCAAGTGGGAGTGGCGTGCCCACAATATCCCCACGGTGAGTGGCAGACAACCAGTGCGGAAGTGACCGTTTACAAACCCAGCGGTGAGTGGGCCCACCTGCATATCCCAGTGGTGAGTGGCAGACCCAAGACTCTAAGTCGTCTATGGCAGACCCCAGTGTCGCTAGGGTACCTAGGAAATACTGTCTACTTACTGCAAAAACCCATAAACCTTATGGGTTAAGGTCCTTTTTTAAACTTGCGGCACCAGTGTACCCATTTCCCCTCTTTTAAATGTGCCTTTAAGAACCTCTGTGTGAACCAACAACAACTGGAGCAGCGTCTGACAAGTGGCATTTGGTTATGGTCACGGCAGTTATGAAAATAATTTATACAGTTTGTCAGTAGTATTATTTCATATACAACACGTGCCATGGTTTGAAATGTATCAATCTAGACACAGATAAGAAGAATTTAAGAATAGAACAGCTGGAGTAAAACTAGAGGGCGCAAAGAAAAGAACAGGGGAGAGAATGGGGTATTCCTTATTACAAGGGAGAAGGAGCATGTGTGGTGTGTGGTGGTAATTGTTAACAGTTCCATATAGTTACAGTGTTAGAGGTTGTTGATAGTTTGGTAAAGATGTATGTAGTTCAGACAGAGGCTACCAATGATCAATTTATTACATAGAGAAACTGGTATTTTTCCAGATATACAGCCTACTATATTCCCCTTGTTTTGTGTTCAACCAATAGGGTCATACCAGGGGGACCATATTTTGGTGAATTTAGAAAACACTCCTCTGTTTATTATTAAGTATTAGGAATGGGAGCATGTGTGTCACTGCTGTCTTCCAGGCTTTAAATTTCAAGGAATTTGGAGACATCATTCAAAATAATGGCTTATCTGGCATAGAACAGAGTCTCCTAGATGAATCTAACTGTGTTCTAGTGTCTGTGTCTGGTATCTTAGGACACATAGTGTGGGGTCCATTGGGATTAGAGACTGCCATACTTTTGAAGTGTGTATATGATTATTCAATATAGTTTGGCCATTGCTAAATGAGGTGCAGAAATCCACTTGGGGCAGGCTGTGGAGTGGGTAGGTGACATTTTTTTTCACCTACCCGCAGGTTAGAAATCCTTGATAAGCGATCAGTCTCCTGTTCTGCACCACCTGCCTGAAGGTACGGATGCCAGGGCACCCACCTGCGACGGCCAGAAAAAGTATCTAGATTTGGATATTTTCATTGTGCCACAAAGGAGTAGTTCTTCGGGATATCAGAAACAATAGAATTGAATTAATTTGGAAGTGTTTGTGTAAAGACGTACCTCCGTAGAACAATTATTTTGGGGTTGGTTAAGGAATGATAAGGGATTCGAAGGTAAGTATGTGTGTAGGAGAGATTCTGTGTTATATAAGGTTTGGGTGTGGGTTCGACATAAGTAACCATGTTGGAGGATTTTGAGCTGTCGCCAGGTAGTAGGGATGGAAGTCTGGAAGTGCTAGGCCCACTAAAAGTTGGGTCTTTGGAGTGTGGTGAGATTAATCTGGACATCCTGCTCCCCATATAAGTGTGATCAGAAGATCATGCCATTCTTTGAAAAGAGAGGTGGAAATGAGTGCTGCACTGGTTGTAGCATGAAGAGTTTTTAGGGGTAATACAATTTAATAAGATTGATTTTACCTATATGATTTATTTTGGATCTGGTTAGCTTCAAGTAGAGCCAGGTTTAGATCAAAGAAGCGATTGGTGGAACATTTATCTTTATCCCTAAGTATCTAAATTCTTTTACATTCTTTTACAGGATGAAGGGTTTAGGATTGCGGGTCTAGGGGGGAGACAGGACTTAGTCTGGAGTCGGGGGTCATAACCTGATATTATATTGTGTAGGGATCATAAATTGCTAGAGGCTAAGATGGAGGAGGAGTGTTTGGCAATGGAAGTCCATGTAATTTGGGCATACCATGTTGGACAGCTAAGGTTTCTATGGCATGGGTGAATAAATATGGGGACAGAGGGCAACCTTGTGTGTCTCCACTAGTAAGGGGGAGAGGGGATGAGCAGGCTAAATTTACTGTTATTGAGTCAGTGGGATGGGTAAATAGGAGTTGTCCCATTTCCGAAAAGATGCAGGCCAAATCTTTGTAGGCAGGACCACAGGAAAGGCCATTCTACAGAACTGAATGCTTTCTGTGCATCCAGTAAAGCATTATCTGGAACCTGACAACACCATGGTCCACCTGGCATTTAATAAGATTTTCTGAATATTTAATTGAGGTGACTTCCCTTGCATAAAGCCAGTTTGGTCGGGGTGAACAATGATTGTATGACAGTCTAAAGCCTATTTGCAAGTACTTTGCTAACATTTATAGTCAGAGTGAGTAGTGAAATTGGGCGATGGAGCCACAGTCAAGTTGGTCTTTCAGTTTTAAAATAACAATGACATGAGCTGAATACAGGGATGGAGGCAGGGAACCGTTGAAAGGAGTAATTAATTGTTTCAAGTAAGTGTTCTAAAGGTCTTGGCCCAACATGGCCAGGAGATTATTATTGCCTCAACTATCTAAGGCTGTTTAAGTTCAGTATGGTAATCTCCCCCCCTAGAAAATTTGACTTCTTGTTTGTTCAAAAACAGGGTGTGTTTAGTTTAGTTGGGATTTATGGTGGATTCATATTATAAGGTGAGGCAGTTTAGGTCGTCAAAGAATTGGATCTGCATCTACGCCGTTTTGCCGAGTAAATAATGGCGTTGGTAATTTGGCCTGAGACAGGCCTTTTTTATCTACAAGAATGTGGCTCAACGCTTCTGGAGTTCAATTAAGAAAACGGGGAACATTGTAATATTCCCCAATATGTTATCGAACTGTAGATCTCCCATTGTGCATGCAGCTCAGAGGATTTTGTCCCGGTTTTTGGCAATCATTGGACTTGACGGTGCTCTCGAGATTGGGGCCTACGCGGGTACCCAATGATTAGTATAGTATAGTATTTGAATTCCTTCCTGACTCCAAGTGGCAATCGGAAATTTCCCTGGATCAACTATACTTTATGTATCAATACGAGTAACTTGCAACATCAGAAAAACTCATTCCAGTTTGCAGAAACCCTCCAGCTTATTAAACTGACCAATGAACCTGCCATAAAAACGTCCACTGAAGACAGTCCATAGCTTTACCGTTCTCACAGTGAAAACCCTTCCAACTTGAAGCCTAAACCTTTTTTCTTCAAGTCTTAAGGATGTCCTCGTGTCCTCTGACATGTTCATTGGTGAACAATGCCCCAGATAGTTATGTATGGCCCTGTAATGAATTTTACACAGTAATCATATCCCCACGCATCGCCTTTTCTCCAGCATACATAATTGTAACTTTTCCAGTCTCTCTTCATAATCAAGCTCCCCAACCCCCTTATTAATAGTTGCCCTTCTCTGAATTCTTTCATTTGAAAGATGTCCTTTTGTACACAGGATTCCAAAATTGCATGCATATCCAATGAGGCCTTACCAATGCTTTGTAAAGAGGAAGAATAATATTTTCCTCCCTTGAATCCATACCTCTCTTTATACCGCCTGGCACTGCTTGCTACCTTTAAGTGTGTATCCACCAAAACTCCAAGATCCTTTCCAACAGGGATTCACTTAACACAGAGCCATTTATAGTATAAGCAGCACAAGGATTTTTAAGTCCAAAATGCATCACTTACATTTCTCAACATTGAATCTCATCAGCCACTTAGCAGCCAATGTGACAATCTATCTAGATCCCCTTGCAACGATTGCACATCCTCTGAAGTTTTAATGGTCGACAAAGTTTTGTGTCGTCAGCAAACATAGAAACTTGCTGACAATTCCCACTTCCATCATTAATAAATAGATAAATAGAAGCGGCCCCAACCCTTGGCACCCCACTTAGCACTTTAATGTGCTCTCCAATTGCAGATGCCAGAAAGAGGGTGTCTGGGCCAAAGCAGGTTGGATCCCTGTTTGAGGAAAGAGTCGGGTCTTGTGCCTCGACTCCCCCAGGAAAGCTGATGGCCTCACTGACTTGGGTTCGTATCAGATCGTGCCATATCAGTGAGATGTCTGATTTGATTTCCTTTAACATGGAGGTAGGGACTTGTGGGAGTCCTGGATAGGTAGTTGCTGGTGGAGCTCCCATGGTGTAGGATCAGCAGGGTACCAGCCAGTACGGGACTCTCTTGAGGATCCAATGCTTGAGTTTCGGATTTCTACCATTTGGCACGAAGGTTGCAGGGTTGTGTGATAAATGTTGCACCATACCAAGCAAATCTCTCAAGTTGCCCAGTGTAGCTATATTTTTTGGGTTTCTGGGCTTAGTCCTGTCCCCATAGATTTGGAGCGGGTAGGGTAGGGGAAAATGTGGTAAACGGGTTCAGGATCAATTAAAAAGTTTGGTATAGTCAGGAGCACATCCTACTCCATCAAGCCTAGACTCCGCCCACAGCAGTAGATTCTAAAATTTAGCTGCCCATTTCTTGCCATCATTGACACATCTCTCATTGGTCCCACAGCTGCCCCATATGACTTACATCCACCCAGCACTCAATATCAGGAATCTGGATGTGATGTGTAACATCCCCTCCACCGCAGGCATCGCTGTTGGACAATTCCAATGGCTCCTGGCCCAGCAGGCCAAAAAATCATGTGTGTGCGGAAAACACGCGTCTGTGGTCACTGCACATGCAAGCGTTAGCCTGCAGGTCAAGGACACGATAAATCTGACCTCCTTTAAAATGAAAATATGGAAGAGGGTAAGAGGGACTAGTGAGAGATTAGACTTCTAATGGTCTTTAAAGAATGTACCAAGGTGAGAGTGGATTCTAACTGGGAAGAAGTGGGGGTCAGTGTCACTTTCCCAGTATCCACCAATGTCGTGTCACTTTCCCAGTTATCACCAATGTCAGGTCCTTCCCAGTTATCCACCAGTGTCAGTGTCACTTTCCCAGTTATCCACCAAGTCAGTGTCACTTTCCAAGTTATCCCAGTGTCAGTGTCACTTTCCCAGTTATCTACCAGTGTCAGTGTCCCTTTCCCAGTTATCCACCAATGTCAGTGTCCCTTTCCCAGTTATCCACCAGTGTCAGTGTCACTTTCCCAGTTATCCACCAATGTCAGTGTCCCTTTCCCAGTTACCTACCAGTGTCAGTGTCACTTTCCCAGTTACCTACCAGTGTCAGTGTCACTTTCCCAGTTATCCACCAATGTCAGTGTCCCTTTCCCAGTATCCACTAATGTCAGTGTCCTTTCCCAGTTATCTACCAGGTCAGTGTCACTCCAGTATCCACGTGTCAGTGTCACTTTCCCAGTTATCCACCAGTGTCAGTGTCACTTTCCCAGTTATCACCAGTGTCATGTCCCTTTCCCAGTTCCTACCAGTGTCAGTGTCACTTTCCCAGTTATCACCATGTCAGTGTCCCTTTCCCAGTTATCCACTAATGTCAGTGTCCCTTTCCCAGTTATCTACCAGTGTCAGTGTCACTTTCCCAGTTATCCACCAGTGTCAGTGTCACTTTCCCAGTTATCCACCAGTGTCAGTGTCCACTTTCCCAGTTATACACCAATGTCCGTGTCACTTTCCAGTTATCCACCAGTCAGTGTCCCTTTCCCAGTTATCCACCAGTGTCAGTGTCACTTTCCCAGTTATCCACCAATGTCAGTGTCACTTTCCAAGTTATCCGCCAGTGTCAGTGTCACTTTCCCAGTTATCCACCAATGTCCGTGTCACTTTCCCAGTTATCCACCAATGTCAGTGTCCCTTTCCCAGTTATCCACCAGTGTCAGTGTCACTTTCCCAGTTATCCACCAATGTCAGTGTCCCTTTCCCAGTTACCTCCAGTGTCAGTGTCCTTCCCAGTTATCCACCAGTGGCAGTGTCCCTTTCCAGTTATTTACCAGTGTCAGTGTCCCTTTCCCAGTTATTTACCAGTTCAGTCCTTTCCCGTATACCCATGTCAGTGTCCCTTTCCCAGTTACCACTAATGTCAGTGTCCCTTTCCCAGTTATCTACCAGTGTCAGTGTCACTTTCCCAGTTATCCACCAGTGTCAGTGTCACTTTTCCAGTTATCCACCAGTGTCAGTGTCACTTTTCCAGTTATCTACCAGTGTCAGTGTCCCTTTCCCAGTTATCCACCAGTGTCAGTGTTACTTTCCCAGTTATCTACCAGTGTCAGTGTCACGTTCCAGTATTCTACCAGTGTCAGTGTCACTTCCCAGTTATCCACCAGTGTCAGTGTCCCTTTCCCAGTATCTACCAGTGTCGGTCACTTTCCCAGTTATCCACCAGTGTCAGTGTCACTTTTCCAGTTATCCACCAGGGTCAGTGTCACTTTTCCAGTATACCAGTGTCAGTGTCCCTTTCCCAGTTATCCACCAGTCAGTGTACTTTCCCAGTATCTACCCAGTGTCAGTGTCACTTCCCAGTTATCTACCAGTGTCAGTGTCACTTTCCCAGTTATCTACCAGTGTCAGTATCACATTCCCAGTTATCTACCAGTGTCAGTTTCCCAGTTATCCACCAGTTTTAGTGTCACTTTTGGATAACTGAGAAGGTGACGCTGGTGGTTAACTAGGAAAGTGATGCTGGTGTGTTATTTGTTCCAAGTTTCTTTATCTGATCTTTGCCTCTATGATGTTCTTGTGCGCGTGAATAAATGGAGATGTGTCACACACACTGGACCCTGTATTGGGCTGCATTGGGGTGGGGTGGTGTACGTACTTGATGTTGGGGTCCTTTCAAAATATCATTTGAATTACAGCAGAGACAAACACCTCAGGCTGATTATATTTAGGCAGAAATGTGAATCTACCAGCCACTCAACTCACTGTGATTATGAATAAGACTAGGCAGGTTTCTTTTGGTTACGTTGTTGGTCTTCGATTCTAATATGAAAAGAGGGAACTGGGGGATTGGAAGGATTGGGGGACCAGATTGAATGAAAAAGAGACAGATCGGATACAATGGGAGACTGGTTGGAAGGTGAAAAAGGAGACTGGTTGGATGGAATGCAGGGCTGAATGGAACGAGGAATGGGAGGCTGTTGGAAGGAGAGTGGGAGAGTGGTTGGAAATAGAATGGGAATGATTGGAAAGAATTATCGGCAGTGAGTGTGGCCCCGAGCGGTCATTCGGGAAGACTGAAAGTTTCCCTCGGCCGTGGTGGAGTCCCTATAAGAGGACTCTGGCCGCGGTGGAGGAAGCACACAGTTCCAAACGTTCTCCCTATGCTGTTATAGAGCGAACGCTCGGGACTTGTGTATCCTGATCTTGATAAAATGACAGACAGGATCTGCAGATAGCGTATGTCATTTGTCAATAATCTGTGATGTGTGTACCCAGCTTGAGACACTGTTGGAATGAGATAAAGGGGTTGATTGTAAAGGAGACTACAGTAAAAATAATACACAATAAAATAGAATGAGAGAGAAGAGAATGTTTATCAGAAGGATATGAAGGTTAATGGGGAGGTGTTGTGGTGTATTTAATAACTGAAGTTTATCACGTCTATACAAGTTCTGATAAATATGTGCAGAATGTAACCGTTTATTTGAATAGTTCATTTCCTGATTTATAATAGATAGATGTATTCTAAAGGTTCAAGATGTAAACAATGTCAGGGTCGACCCACCCAATCACAATGTATGGGCGTCTATTCTGGCCGAAAATTGTGCGTGTGTGGTAACTTTGTCAGTCTAAACAAATGTTCGGTTGGGCCCATTGATGATCTGCCCAGTCAAATTGGTTGAGGCTCGTCCGAACATCTGTTTGGATGACGAAGCGGCCATATACGCACAGGACGCTCATAAACATCGTGTGACGTGGGTGGATGAACTTTACTCTGACTGGTGACAGGGTTTTTTGCCGGAAGGGAGTTGGTGACACTGACTGGTGCCCAAAGGTTCAGCAGTCCATTGAGACCACAGGTTTGGCTATCTATTTGTTCACGCTCTACAAGAATGGAATAGATTTACACACCGGAAGAACACATGTACATCTTCCAATCCAACAACTTTCTTACAATATATTACAACAATTTTTTGTAGCAAACCAGTTGGGACTGAAATGTTGTATTGGAAACATTGACACATGTATACCAGCCCTAAGGCCAATTTACCTGTGTCTAATAATAGCTACAACTGTGGTGAGATACCTGTAGTCTGTAATTTCCTTCCTCTTTTTAAATGGTATTTTACCATAGTAACAAGTCCCACCCTATATACAGCACACGGTCTTTTATTAATCTTTTGTGGTCTTTCAGGGCAGCAAATAATTCCCATAAACACATAGTTTATTCTCCTAATGTATAGGGGCTGATAACAAATGATATAAAATTCTGACCAAACACACACCAATCCTGTGATAGGCCGTATTCTTGGTCACCCAGTATTGTCGGCTTTTTCCCTTAGACATATGGCCATATTGCCAAATCCTATTACATTTTCGTAGAGACTGATTACAAGCTGATTGAACCTGCATTAATTCGCCTGCTGTGTATTTTACAAGTTTTTTAACCCCCACCCACCCTTATCCAGGTCTCACCTAATAATTTACAATTCCTATCTGCATTAAGTTTTCAGCATTCCCGTTCCAAGGGTTGAGTGGTAGATCCAAACACCTAGTGACGCGTGCCAGGCCCACAATACCCAGTGGTGAGTGGCAGTACCCACAATAGCCAATGTTGAGTGGGAAAACACACAATACCCCAGCGGTGAGTGGCAGACTGAGCGGTGAGGGCTACGCACATACCAGTGGTGAGTGGAGACCCCAATACCCCACGGTGAGTAGCCAACCCACAATGCCAGCAGTGATTGTCAAGCCCACAATACCCAGCGGTGAGTGGCAAGGTTCACAATAAAACATCCAGAGGTAGTGGCAGACCCATCGCTGAGTGGCAGATCCACAATACCCAAGTGGTGAGTCAGTGCCCACAATACCCACGTGGTGAGTGGCAGACCCAGTGCAGAGTGACCGGTTTACAATACCCCAGCGGTGAGGGTGCCACCTGCAATATCCCAGTGGTGATTGGCAGACCCAAGACTATAATCGGTTATGTCAGACACTCAGTGTCGCTAGGGTACCTAGGACATACTGTCTACTTACTGCAAAAACCCATTAAACCTTATGGGTTAAGGCCCCATTTTTGAACTTTAAAAAAATAATTACATCAAATATTCTACTGGCAACAGCAAAAATGTAACCAAGTACAAGTCAAGTTGTAATGGTTAATTGCAGATGGGTTAAGACAAACCTTTAGTAAAGTAATGGCACCATGACAGTAAATTGCCTTTAAATCTCAGGTTTCTTACCCATAACCCTCTATATAAATGACAAGCAGGCTTATGATTTAGTCTGTCATTTGTAATTAGCGAAACCCTGACAATTACATTTATGAATAGTCTCCTCCAATCACAGGTGATCAGGTAACTTTACCCATAATCAGATATCCCACCCTGGTAAAATCATTTCAATGGGGTTAACAGCCAAGCCCGTCTTCCACCACTGGACCAGAAACCAAAGATTGGTGGTCTAGGACCTTCATATTAGGATCTTCCAGCCAAACTGGACAGTTGGGGTTAATGTTGTTAATCTCAATGTTTAAAGGTGGTGAAACACTTTAATATATTAATAACAGCCACACCTCACTACTCACTTTCTCCATGTCCTGTGCATCATTTTTTTTCATTTCCAAGTCATCATGGCAGCTGATTCACCAAGTGGGTCTTGCAGGTTTCCTTGAGAAGGTTTGCAAATTATTCCTACATTTTAGTTAAATCTCAAAATGAAAAACAGATTTTCCTCAAAGAGTCCACAAAAACAGGTTTTCATTTCTATGTTTCAAAGACAAGTTGGGGGAGTGCAAGTTTGGGACAGGAATGACAGGGTTGCATGGACAGTTCAAAATCAAACATCCGGAATGCGATAGTCAATAGGTAAAGCTAGCCAGACAGTAAAAAATAGAGTAGGTTTTATTGAACTTTTAAAACTCTTCAGTGTTACACTAAAAGCAAATCATAAAGGACCAAAGAGTCGCTTGTTTAAGTCCATTAAAGTTAAAAAAAAAAAGACCCCAATAGCTTTTGACATCCCAAATTTGGAAACAGATTTTACAAGCACGGGAGTGGAATCAAGAGATCCTTCAATTCATCAGGAGCTTACGGAAAACTGCATATAAGACCTCCAAACTGTTACCAGGTTTCATCCAGATATGAAGATCTTTTGCCTTCTTTCTTTTCAAATGCACAAAAAAAGAAGAGAAAAAATGGCACACATTTGCTCTGGTAAGGGAAATGTTATATTAGCTAAAAAGAATGGAGAAAGGGACAGTTATTTTCTCATTCCCAAAGAATAAAGGAGACTTGCAGGGTTTCTGGCCATCAATAGGTAGGGTGTTTATGTAGAATAAGTTACCAATCAGCAAGTGACAATGGTAAGGACAAACAGGTAGTCTGGGAAATGAGAAAAGGAACAATAGCAGAAGTACCAAATCAGTAGTTGAAGAGAGGTCAGCAACAAGAAACAGGAGCAACATCAGAAGGACCAAATCAACAAAGGAAGAGTGGTCAGGACAAGCAGATGGTCAATAACAGGAAGATGGAAGAAGCTGCAAAAGTACTAAATTAGTGAGGAAAGAGTGGTCAAAACAAGCTGGAGGGTGGGAACAAACAGGATGCAGAAGAAATCACAAGATCAAGTTAAGCACAATTGGTTCGGAATAAACACCAATCAGCACTTACTGTACCCAAAGGGGGGACAAACTAAAGTAGAGACACTCCTGGAGTGATATAGGCACACACACTCTTGTGCCTGATCGCACATGGACTACCAACATTGGCTGAGGGGACTAGACAAACAAGAATGCCCAGAAGCCCTGCTCCTAATCTCCAATAAATAGACCAGATGGGATCAACCCATAGGAGGACACCTTTGATGTTTGGGTATATCCAACTTGTTGAATCAGCTGCCACGATGATCGGAATAAGAAAAACTGGAAATTCTTTCATTTCCCAGTTATGTTCCATGGCAGCATTCACCAAGTTTTCCATTTCTTGTCCATGTGCTAGAGGGGAGCTTACCCACTGAATGCTGCCATGGAGGGAACATGACTGGGAAAAGAGAAATTACAATAAATAGGAATGGATGTTCTTTTTATTGGTTCTTGTACCATTGCTCTTCCCTTTGCTCTCACCTTTATTTCTCCTTTTTAGTATTATTATTATTATTATTATTACTAGACATTAAGCCCGCTACAATAACGCGCGCTAGAAGCACAGAGTGCCCCTTATGTCCCAAGGCCATAGTCCTCTCCATGTCCAAGGCCAGATTACCCTCTTAAGTGTCCCAAGGCCAGAGTCCCCCCTCTGTCCAAGGCCAGGGTCCCCCTCTGTCCCAAATCCAGAGGCCCCCCTCTGTCCCAAATCCAGCCCCCCCTCTGTCCCAAATCCAGGGCCCCCCTCTGTCCCAAATCCAGGGGGCCCCCCTCGTCCCAAATCCAAGGGTGCCCCTCTGTCCCAAATCCAGGTGGCCCCCTCTGTCCCAAATCCAAGGGCCCCCCATCCATACACTAATACATATATACCCGGCAGAGTAAGGCAGCAGGATTTCCAGCGTTGCTCCTTAGCCATTGGTCCATCAGAGACGGTCCTCCAGTAAGACTGAAGAAACATAAGGATGTCGACCCATTCAAAGAGTCAGAAAGTCAGTGCAGGAATTGTGATGATCCATCCTGCAGCGCCTTAGTGCAATAATCCAAAGAAAATCTGTGGGGGATAAAGGGGGTTTGGGTGGGGTTGTTGGCTTTTTAAATCATGAGGTAAGGGACAAATAAAAGGAATGTGCACTTTTTCAGTTTAGATGCCCTTTAAAAGTGTCAAACAAGAGTTGCAAAGTAAATGTTTAATCTTCTAAATAGTTAAACTGGGAGCGTGAAAACACAAAACCCAAAATGAAATCCTAAGGAAGATAAAGTGCAGTCACATATCACTTTAATGCTGTTCACCTATTGAGTTGGATGAATTAAAAAAGCTCAGGAAGAGAAAATAAACGAACCCCCCAAAAGGTGGTAACTGTTTTTTAATTCACTGAACAAAGCCTCAGCGAGTTATTGTAAGGACAATGAATCTATTGGTATAAAGTGGTCATTTCCCCATGGGTGCCTCTCTCCAGTGTGGATTCATTTAATTTAGCTAGTCAGTAGGCCTTACTATAAGTGAAGAAACTTGTAGGAGCCAATATAGATCTAAAAATGTATTATTATATGAATGGTTTTTCTCAGAAAACATTCTTCTTCTCTAGACCATTTTCTAATGGGATCTGGATGATGAAGGGTTGGGGGGACTTTTGAAATTATATCTAAAATTGAATGTTTTTTTCAAAAATATCTTCCAAACATTTTCAAAAACTATGGGTAGATACATGTATTTTCCCAATTGTGTTTTGATTTTGTGTTGTTATGACTTTTGAATTTGTGTGAACGTGAAATAGAATAGAAAGGAAAGTTTGTGTACCGCTTTGGAATTTGGCTTTTTGGAAAGTTCACACTGCAGAAGGTAACACACCATGGTTACACAGAGAATTAATAACGGTGTGTGTCTGTGTGCGAAACACAACTTTACAAAGTGGATCAAAGTTTAAATCTGAAACTTTATTCTGTGTAAACACTTTTAATTATTATATTTTTTTAATTACCTTTTTTTCAAATTATGTGAGAGAATTCTATAAAATCTTCAGCTGTGCATTGGGGTTCGGGGTTCAATATTGGTCATGATATTGGAAAATAAGGGCTTGTCTATAGATAATAACGCTAAACTATGTAGTGCACTCACAATTACAGTAGATACGCCAAATATCCTAAGCCCAACAACAGAAACCCAGACAGAGGGGCATAAAGCAAATACAACCTATAAGGATTTGCTCCAAAAAATAGCACACAAGAAATGAATTTACTTTAACCAATCCTACTTTGATCAAGGAAACCAATCACCTACTAACATACATGTTAAATAAGCAAAATAAAGATAATGTGATATTAAAAATCCAAGACTCAGTGCTGGGAACTCTTAATATTCATATTACAGAGGAAATACGTACTTACATGGCGGATATACAACTCCCTAAACTATCAGTACAACACTCTAGACTAACATCTCTCCATTGAAGAATGTAAGCAAGCAGTTCAAGATCTCAATCCAGAAAAAGCATCAGGCCTAGATCAACTCTCTGCAGAAATCTTTAGGCGATCTTCGGATATATTAACACCACCCCTACTGCAAATGTATCAGGACCCGTTACATCACCAAAGCTTACCTACTTCTCTTTATGAAGCCAAATACACTACTATTTAAAGACCCACGGATCCTACAGGCTACATCATAGATTTTAACCATTTATAGGCACTGAACAAACTGGATTCATGCCAGGCAAATCAACCATTATCAATATTTAAAGCTCGCTAATCCATGGCTTAACTTGGATGTAACTACTTTAAATTGAGCCTAATAGTTGGACGGCCCCTATTTCCCTTTTCCCTCCCTTCAACCTCTCTAACCAACTGTATACAATAATATTCCCCAAGACATACATTAACCCATCATTTATCTCCTACCTCACACACTGGTAATAGCACAATAAGTGATAGGAAATTATAAATAGATACATTGATAGGGGATCCTAAGAGAGTGTGATAGGAGAGTTTGCTTGCTAGGGGTATCCTAAAGAGAGTGTGATAGGAAATGTAAGGGGCACCCAGCCTCAGCTTGTATACTTTGCTCCCAGAGATCTGTGGGACAAACTATACCCCTGGAGGAATATGTTGCACCTTTGCTGTCTTGCATCGATTGAGTCAACCATTAACTCTCTGTAGACCAAATGATTATGTAAGGCTATTAGGCCAACAGCTAAGCTTGGGTTGCAATAACCTAGTCGAAGTCTGACCAAAACCTAATTAAAATGCATTAGTGAGGCTTTAGAACCTCAAGAATGGAACAAAAAACCTAATTTATTGCTGGTACTGAAAGTGAGTAATCTTTTTCAAATAAATTGTGATATATATTCAAATGAAGAGATTTCTTAGATATTTAGTACATTTTAGTATGTGATATGGGTTTCAAGTTTCTTCATCTGATCTTTGGGGTGGTTTCACGCTTCTTGTGATGTTGGGGACATTTGCTAATTTCATTTGAGTTAGAGACAGAGACAGACACCTGAACCCTAATACATTCAGGCTGATTAAATAGTAGTTTGAATCTACCAGTACTCAACTCCACTGTTATAATAAGTGAGAATAGAATACAGATTTCTCTTGGTTACAGTGCTGATCTTTATTCTAATATAAAAAGGGGGACGAGAAGGATTGGGGGACCAGATGAATGAAAAAAGGAGACAGATTGGAATACAATGGGGGACTGGTTGGAAGGTGAAGAGGAGAATAAAAAGAACATACAATGAATGAGGGACCCCACAGACCAGATACACAATAACGCAGCTGGTATCTCGCGATTGAAACTGGAAGAGTAGCATTTGAATGACACCATCTTGCACTGACGATCTTGAGCACACGTTAGATTAAACGCAAGATCATACGTCTGTATTGCTGATGAATTTCAACTGTCCAATATTACCAGGCAGCCTATCATATAGAAGGTTCACATTGGGCAGTGTTTCAGGCAACTCAAACAAATTAGTTTAATCAGTCAAAGAATTTGACCCATGTATGACCGGCCTAAAATGGAAAGAAAGAAATAATGAATGGAAAATGAGAAATAAAAGAAGAGACGGAAGGGAAGAACAAAAGAAGAATAAACAAGAGATGAAAACAGAATGTTTACAGAAGGATATGAAGAAAGGTTAATGGGGAGGTGTGTGCGTATTAAATACTGAAGTTTTCACGTCTTATAAACGTTGTGTTAAATAGGTGCAGAATAGGTGCACTGTACATTGGCTGATTTTTAATAGATAAATGTATTCTAACTGTGGTGACAGCGTTGTTTTGTGCTTGTCTTTGTGGTGCAGATGGGTGGAAGGGGGTTGCTGTCACTGGGCCCAAAGGTTCCAGCAGTCCATTAAAGATCGCAGGTTCGGTGTGGTTTACCAACAGTCTCTATTGTTCACACCGATTAATTTAGTTTAAAACCAGTTTGTGGCAAACATTTGGATTGGAAACATTGACACATGTATACCAGCCCTAGGCCAATTACCTGTGTGTAAGAAAGATAAAAGAGCCCTTGGGCGGCGTCTTCTTTCTTCCAGTCCCGGCGACACCAACTCCGCTGAGGCCGCCGACCCTCGAGAGGTACCCCTGCGGCCGCCAGGGGTATCCCCTGCGGGCGCCGGCGACCTCAAGGAGGCCGATGTTGCCGGCGTCTTGATCCGACGCGACGTCTTTGGGCTGGCGACACCAACCCCACTCAGGTCGCCGATGCCAGGCAGACTCACTGCAGCCGCCAGTGAGCCCGCTGGCACCGCCGGCCTCAGCGGATCTGATGTTGCCAGCCGCTTCTTTCTTCTATCTTCAGCCATCTACTGCGATGGCATCTGAGTTCCGCAGCGGAGTGCACCTCTTTATATAGGTTTGCAGGAAACCCTAATCCATTTCTGATTGGTCAATTTTTTAATGCTTGGTTTACATGCTTTACATTAACCAATCTAATGTAAAGCATGTAAACCAAGCATAAAAAAATTGATCAGAAATGGATTAGGGTTTTCTGCAAACCTATATAAAGAGGTGCACTCAGGTGCACGCTGCGGAACTCAGATGCCATCGCACCCCTGGCGGCCCCAGGGGTACCTCTCGGGGGTCGGCGGCCTCAGCGGAGCTGGTGTCGCCGGGACTGGAAGAAAGAAGACGCCGCCCAAGGGCTTTTTTAAGAGCCGCACACTGGGAGTGACCCCGCCAAAGGCATTTGTAAGTGCCGCAAAGGCCCTGATAGGGCCGGGGAGGGGGGTCCCTGTTCACGCTGTGGGACCCCTTAAGCCCCAAAAGGCCCTTCTCAGGGCCCCGCTGGAGGGTGCCTCCACCCCTCCCAGCGGATCCCTCCCTTCCCCTCCCCGGGAGTGGCCGGGGTGGGGGGCTTGGAGGGGTTGCTGGGGAGGGGGTGCGCGGCGGGTGATCGCGACCACCTGCTGCGGCCCCTTCCCGGCAGCCCCTCCTAGCCTCCATTTCCGAGATTGCCGCGAGCGGGGAAGGGGTTGGGAGGGGCTGCTGGGAAGCGGCCGCCGCGGGGGGTTGAGGGCGGGGTGGGCGTATGCCCCGCCCCCTTAGCAGAGGCGTCGGGAAGGGATTTTAAGTCCCTTTGCGGCGATACTGTACATTATCGCCGCGAAGGGACTTAAAATAACCGCAACACATCGCGGCTGCAATACATATCACGGCAATGGCGCTCGCTGTTATAAATATGGCGATAGCCCTATTTTCGCGGCTGCGATGTGCAGCGGTAATTTTTTTGCGCTAATTTCACTTTTTTTATAAATATGCCCCCAAATCATAAGCCTTGCTTGTCATTTATATAGGGAGGATTATGGGTAAGTTTTATTGTGAACCTTGCCACTCACCGCTGGGGTAAGGTGGGGCTTGACCATCACAGCTGGGATGTGTGGGTGGCTACTCACCCTGGGGTATTGTGGGTCTCCACTCAAATGGGGCAAGCAACCCGCGGTGGGTGGTTCGCACCCGCCCCGGGGGCAAACCCACCCCCGCCCTCAACCCCCGCGCGGCGGGGGACCCCCCCGCCACCACTCCCAGCACAGCCCCTCCAACCTTCCCGCTCGCGGCAATCTCGGAACAGGAGGCTAGGGAGGGCTGCGGGAAGGCGGCCGCAGCAGGTGGTTGCGGACCACCACAGGGCGCACCCCCTCCCAGCAACCCCAACCCAAGGCCACTCGGGGAGGGAAGGGAGGGATCCGCGGGAGGGTGGAGGGCACCCTCCAGCGGGGGCTGAGAAGGGCCTTTTGGGCTTAAAAGGGTCCCGCAGCCGAACGGGACCACCCCTCCACGGCCCTATCAGGGCCTTTGCGGGACTTACAAGTGCCTATGGCGGGTCACCACCAGTGTGCAGGATCTTAAAAGGTAATAATTAGCTACAAACTGTGGTGAGATACTTGTAGTCTGTAATTTCCTTTCCCCTTTTCAAATGGTATTTTACCATAGTAACAATGTCCCACCCTATACAGCACACGGTCATTTTATTAATCTTTTGTCTGCGTCTTTCAGGGCAGCAAAATATATATATATATATATATAACACATGTAGTGTGGTTCCTCCTAATGTATAGGGAGACGATAACAAATTATATAAATATACTGACCAAATGACCCAATCCTGTGATTATTTGGCCACAAGATTTTCTGTCTTTTTCCCTTAGACATAAGGCCCATTATTGCCAAATCCCATCAGATTTTTCGTAGGACTGAAACTAATTGTACCTGCATTAATAATTCCCTGCTGTTTGTATTATAACCCCCCCCTCCCCCTTCTCCCAGTCTCACCTAAATCTAATATCTCCTATCGGCATTAAGTTCTCAGCATTCCCGTACCCAAGGGTTGAGTGGTAGATCCACAACACCCTAGTGACGAGTGCCAGGCCCACAATATCCAGTGGTGAGTGGCAGTAACCACAATAGACCAATGGTGAGTGGCAGTACCCACAATAGACCAACGGTGAGTGGCAGACTGAGCGGTGAGGGCTATCGCACAATACCCAGTGGTGAGTGGAGACCCACAATACCCCAGCAGTGAGTAGCCAACCCACAATGCCCAGCAGTGATTGTCAAGCCCACAATACCCCAGCGGTGAGTGGCAAGGTTCACAATAAAACATCCAGAGGTGAGTGGCAGACCCATTGCTGAGTGGCAGATCCACAATACCCAAGTGGTGAGTGGCAGTGCCCACAATACCCCACCGTGAGTGGCAGACCCAGTGCGGAGTGACCGGTATACAATACCCCAGCGGTGAGTGGCCCACCTGCAATATCCCAGTGGTGAGTGGCAGACCCAAGACTCTAATCGGTCTATGTCAGACACTCAGTGTCGCTAGGGTACCTAGGACATACTGTCTACTTACTGCAAAAACCCATTAAACCTTATGGGTTAAGGCCCCATTTTTAACATTAACAAAATTAATTACATCAAATATTCTACTGGCAACAGCAAAAATGTAACAAAGTACAAGTCAAGTTGTAATGGTTAATTGTAGATGGGTTAAGACAAACCTTTAGTAAAGTAATGGCACATGTACAGTAAATTGCCTTTAAATCTCAGGTTTCTTACCCATAATCCTCCCTATATAAATGACAAGCAAGGCTTATGATTTAGTCTGTCAGTTTTTAATTAGCAAAACCCTGACAATTACATTTATGAATAGTCTCCTCCAATCAGCAGGTGATCAGGTAACTTTACCCATAATCAGATATCCCACCCTGGTAAAATGAATTTCAATAGGTTAACCAGCCCTGTCTTCCACCACTGGATCAGAAACCAAAGATTGGTGGTCTAGGACCTTCATATTAGGTATCTTCCAGCCAAACCTGGACAGTTGGGGTTAATGTTGTTAATCTCAATGTTTAAAGGTGGTGAAACACTTTAATATTATTAATAACAGCCCACACCTTACTACTCACTTTCTCCATGTCCTGTGCATCATTTTTTTTCATTTCCAAGTCATCATGGCAGCTGATTCACCAAGTGGGTCTTGCAGGTTTCCTTCTGAGAAGGTTTGCAAAAGTATTCCTACATTTCTAGTTAAATCTTCAAAATTGAAAAACAGATTTTCCCTCAAAGAGTCCACAAAAACAGTCGTTTTTCATTTCTATGTTTCAAAGACAAGTTGGGGGATGCAAGTTTGGGACAGGAATTGACAGGGTTGCATGGACAGAAGGGGGTTCAAAATCAAACATCCGGAATGCGATAGTCAATAGGTAAAGCTAGCCAGACAGTAAAAAATAAGAGTAGGTTTTATTGAACTTTGAAAACTCTTCAGTGTTACACTAAATAGCAAATCATAAAGGACCAAAGAGTCGCTTGTTTAAGTCCAATTAAAGTTAAAACCAAAAAAAAGACCCCAATAGCTTTTGACATCCCAAATTTGGAAACAGATTTTACAAGCACGTGAGTGGAATCAAGAGATTCTTCAATTCATCAGGAGCTTACGGAAAACTGCATATAAAGACCTCAAAACTGGTTACCAGGTTTCATCCAGATATGAAGATCTTTCTGCCTTCTTTCTTTTCAAAAGCACAGAATAAAGAAGAGAAAAAATGGCACACATTTGCTCTGGTAAGGGAAATGTTATATTAGCTAAAAAGAATGGAGAAAGGGACAGTTTTTTTCTCATTCCCAAAGAATAAAGGAGACTTACAGGGTTTCTGGCCATCAATAGGTAGGGTGTTACCGTAGAATAAGTTCCCAATCAGCAAGTGAAACACGGTAAGGACACACAGGTAGTCTGGGAAATGAGAAAAGGAACAATAGCAGAAGTACCAAATCAGTAGTTGAAGAGAGGTCAGCAACAAGAAGACAGGAGCAACATCAGAAGGACCAAATCAACAAAGGAAGAGTGGTCAGGACAAGCAGATGGTCAATAACAGGAAGATGGAAGAAGCTGCAAAAGTACTAAATTAGTGAGGAAAGAGTGGTCAAAACAAGCTGGAGGGTGGGAACAAACAGGATGCAGAAGAAAATCACAAGATCAAGTATGAAGCACAATTGGTTCGGAATAAACACCAATCAGCACTTACTGTACCCAAAGGGGGGACAAACTAAAGTAGAGACACTTCCTGGAGTGATATAGGCACACACACTCTTGTGCCTGATCGCACCTTTAACTCCCATCTGCCCCTTTAACTCCCATCTGCCCCTTTAACTCCTATCTGCCCCTTTAACTCCTATCTCCCCATTTACCTTTCAATCATTCCCCCTTCCTCTTCCAATCAGTCCATCTTCTTTCATATCCCCTTCTTTTCCTATTAGATCCTTACAATCCCCATTCTCCTTCTAATCAGTTCCTCCCCTATTAGATCCTTACAATCCCCATTCTCCTTCTAATCAGTTCCTCCCCATTCCTTCAGTCAGCCCCCATTCGATGCCTATGATTAAGGACGTTGACACGTATGAAATGTGTCAGGCTCACTACTCTTGTCTTTCTATTGTAATTATGTGCCCTGAGTAGATGGTATAATAAAGATTGGCTTTTAATTCAACTGTTTTCACCGAACGTGTATTGATTTCATGGGAAAATGGCATCAAGTCCCTTTACTATTCTAACTGTGGTGACAGCGTTGTTTTGTTGCTTGTCTTTGGTGGTGCAGATGGTGCTGGAAGGGGGTTGCTGTCACTGGTGCCCAAAGGTTCCAGCAGTCCATTAAAGATCGCAGGTTCGGGTGTGGTTTACCAACAGTCTCTATTGTTCACACCGATTAATTTAGTTTAAAACCAGTTTGTGGCAAACATTTGGATTGGAAACATTGACACATGTATACCAGCCCTAAGGCCAATTTACCTGTGTGTAATAATTAGCTACAAACTGTGGTGAGATACTTGTAGTCTGTAATTTAAAACAAGCTGGAGGGTGGGAACAAACAGGATGCAGAAGAAAATCACTAAATCAAGTATGAAGCACAAGAACACCAATCAGCACTTACTGTACCCAAAGGGGGGACAAACTAAAGTCCTAATCTTCCAATAAATAGGCCAGATGGGATCAACCCATGAGGACACCTTTTGCATGTTTGGGTATATCCAACTTGGTTAATCAGCTGCCACAATGAATAAGAAAAACTGGAAATTCATTTCATTTCCCAGTTATGTTCCATGGCAGCATTCACCAAGTTTTCCATTTCTTGTCCATTGTGCTAGAGGAGGAGCTTACCCACTGAATGCTGCCATGGAGGGAACATGACTAGGAAAGACAAATTACAATAAATAGGAATGGATGTTCTTTTTATTGGTTCTTGCTCTTCCCTTTACTCTCACCTTTATTTCTCCTTTATTATTATTATTATTATTATTATTATTGTGGATTTATATAGCTCCAACATTCACAAATCTGGAAAAAATTTACTATTGAAAGTTTGAGCCAAAAATTTCCTGATTGAAATTGAAATTCTGCTTCAAAACCGCAGCTAAATCACAAAATTTTGGTAACAAAATAGAAAATCTTCTTTGGAATTTTTAGCTTTGTAAATGTTTGTTTTTTCCCAGAATTTCACTGGAAATTTCAAAGGCAATTTCCCCCATTAAAGCTTATAGTTTAATCACAAAACCAGTTTCTATGTGAAATCACGGACATGTCTACTTCTCCATTAATTCCTTCTGTCCGTGGCCCAATGGCGGAGGCCAGATTTGGAACCTAGTATGGGGATCAGATATCTGACAGGGGCCATCTCTTGTCTTATGGAAAGGAAAGGTTAACGTGCCATATCTTGTATTTTTTGTTTGTTTACCTCTGAACATGGGATCCCCTCAGGGACAGGGGCTGCAGCTGTTTCTTCAGTCGATCCAAATTCTTTCAGAGAATCGGTTGGACACGGAAGTTCGCTTCTCAGCAGGAAAAAAACGACATCAAAAAAAAATTAGAGAAGAGAGAGGGGGGGTGAGTATAAACTTATAGCGACAAACCTAGTGAATTAGCGGTATGCTGTGTGTGTTTGGGTGTATGTGTGTTGTGTGTGTGGTGTGTTTGGTGTGTGTGGGTATGTGGTGAGAGAGAGAAGAGAGAGTGTGTATATTTAAGGGAGAAGTAGATAATATGTCTAAATTAATATTGTATTTAATGTATATTAGGTACATGTAATTTTTATATAAGTAAGTAAGGGTAGAAAGGTTGGGACTAGATGGACGTATATCTTTATTCAAACTCCCAATGCTTATGTTTACTAGTAACTGTTATACAGACATTATGGGTAGGGATTAGAAGGTTGGACTAGTGGACGTATATTTTATACAAACCTCCAATCCCGATTGTACTGAGGTAACTGTGATACAGACATTATGGTAGGATTAAAGGTTAGACAGGATGGAGTATGTCTTTATACAATCTCCAATACTATGTTTTACTATGTAACTGAGACCAGCCATTATGGGTAGGGTATAAAGGTTGGACTAGATGACGTATGTCGTTATACAAAACCTCCAATACTATGTTACTATGTAACTGTTATACAGAACATTATGGGTATAGTAGGGTATAAAGGTTGACAGATGCCGTATGTCTTTATACAACCTCCATACTATGTTACTATGTAACCGGTGTATACAGACATTATGGGTAGGGTATATAGGTTGGACTAGATGGACGTATGTTCTTCATTATAACCTCAATAATATGTTACTATGTAACTGCTATACAGAAACCATTATGGGAAGGGTATAAGGTTGGACTAGATGGGATGTTGTCTTTATCCAACTCAATTACATGTTTACTATGTAACTGTTTTCATTACAGACATAGGGCTAGGGTTTATAAAGGTTGTACTAGATGGACGTAGGGCTTATATAACCTCCAATAATGTTACTATGTAACTTTATACAGAGATTATGGGTTAGGGTGATTAAAGGTTGTGGATAGATGGGGCGTATGTTTTTATACAACCTCACAATACTATGTTAATAGTAACTGTTATACAGACATTAGGGGTTAGGGTATAAAGGTTGGAATAGATGGAGTATGTCTTATACAACCTCCAATTTACTATTTACTATGTAACTGTTATACAGACTCATGGGTAGGGTATAAGGTTGATTGGGACTGATGGACGAGCTTATACAACCTCCAATACTAGGTACTATGTAACTGTTATACAGACATCCATGCGGGGTAGGGTATAAGTTGGACCTAGATGGAAGTATGTCTTAACAACCTCCAATATATGGTACTATGTAACTGTATACAGACATCATGGGTATATTAGGGTATAAAGGTTGCGACTAGATGGACGATGTCGTTATACCAACCCTCCCAATACTATGTTACTATGTAACTGTTATACAGGACATATGGGTATGGGATAAAGGTTGTGGACTAGATGGACGTATGTCTTTATACACCTCCAAATACTATGTTACTATGTAACGTATACGACATGATGGGAGGGTATAAAGGTTGGATAGATGGACGATGTCTTTATACAACCTCCAATACTATGTTTCTATGTAACTGTTATACAGACATTATGGGTGGGTAAAAGGTTGGACTAGATGACGTATGTCTTTATACACCTCCAATACTATGTTACTATGTAATGTTATCCAGACTTATGGGTAGGTATAAAGTTGGACTAGATGGACGTATGTCTTATTCGAACCTCCAATAGATGTACTATGTAAAATGTTATACAGACATTATGGTAGGTTATAAAGGTTGTACTAGAGGGCGTATTAGTCTTTATACAACCTCCAAACTATGTGTTACTATGGACTGTTAACAGACATATGGGTAGGGTTTAAAGGTTGGACTAGATGGACGTAGGTCTTATACCAACCTCCAATATATGTTATATGTAACTGTTAGACAGACATTATGGGTAGAGGTATAAAGGTTGAGACTAGATGGACGTTATGTCTTTATACGTCCTCCAATACTATGTTACTAGTAACTGTTAGACGACATTATGTGGGTAGGCGTATAAAGGTTGGAATAGTGGACATATGTCTTTATACAACCTCCAATACTATGTACGAGGTAAAGTATACAGACCTTATGTGTGGTTAGGGTTTTGTTGTTAATTTTTTTTATTTGTTATCCAGGCGTAATTTGTATATTTTTAATTAAGTTTTTTAAATTTTTTAATTTTAATTTGTTATAAATTATAAACAGGTTGGACTAGTGGACGTTATTGTCTTTATACAACCTCCAAAACTATGTTACTATGTAACTGTTATACAGTCATTATGGTTAGGGTATCAAGGATTGTATAGATGGGCGATTGGTCTTTTATACAACCGCCAATTTACTTGGTACTATGTAACTGTTATACGGAAATATGGGTAGGGTAAAAAGGTTGGACTAGATGGACGTATGTCTTTATAAAACCTCCAAAACATGTTATATGAATGTTATTACAGAAGTATGGGGTAGGGTAAAAAGTGGACTAGATGGACGTATGTCTTTAGTACAACCTCCAAAACTATGTTACTAATATGTAACTGTTATACAGACATTATTGGGTAGGGTAGTAAAGATGTACTAAGGGGGTTGGGTCTTTATACAACCTTCCAATACTATTTACTATGTAATGTTTTATACAGACATTATGGGTTAGGGTGTGTAAAAGTAAAAAGGTTGGAATAGAGGACGTAGTCTTATACAACTCCAATACTAGTTACTAGTAATGTTACGACAGACATTATGGGTAGGGATAGTAGATGGATTTGGGAATAGAGACATATGTCTTATACAAACCATCCAATACTATGGTTACTATGTAAATGTTATTACGACTTGTAGTAAAGTAAAAAGTGGTTATGGGATTGAGGGTAAATAAAAAGGTTGGAAGATGGACGTATGTTCTTTATACAACCTCCAAAAACTATGTACTATGTAACTGTTATACAGGACATTATGAGGTTAGGGTTATATAAAGGAGTTTGTTACTGAGATGGGCGTTGTTGTGTATTTGTGCTTTATACAACCTCCAATACTATGTTACTAGTGATACCTGTTAACAGACATTGGATGGGTAAAATTAATAGGGTTTATAAAGGTTGGACTAGATGGACGTATGTCTTTATACACTCCATACTATGGTACTATGTAACTTTTATTACAGACCTTAGTATGGGAGTAGGGGTAGTATAAGGTTGGATTAGATGGGACGTTCATGTACTTTATACAACCTCCAATAATCTATGTTACTATGTAAATGTTATACAGACATTATGCGGGTAGGGTATAGGTTGACTACATGGACCGATGTCTTTATTACAACCTCCAATACTATGTTACTAACTGTTTATACTTTTATACAGGACATTATGGGAAGGGATAATTATATAAAGGTTTTTGAACTAGAGGGGTTATGGTCTTATAAAACCTCCAATACTATGTTCTATTGTAACTGTTTACAGGACATTTGGGATTAAGGTATAATAAAGGTGACTTAGATGGGACAATATGCTTTATACAACCTCCAAATACTATGTTTACTATGTAACATGTTTACAGGACATTATGGGTAGGGTATAAGGTTGAGCTAGTATGGGTATTGTCTTTATACAACTTCAAACTATGGTACTATGTAATGTTTATACAGACCCATTAGGGGTTAGGAAATAAAGGTTGTGACTAGAGGACGTATGTCTTTATCACCCCTCCAATACCTAGGTTATATGGTAACTGGTTATACAGAATTATGGGTTTAGGGTGGGTATCAGGTTTTTAAAAACTATATGGACCGTAGTCTTTCAAACTCCACAAACTATGTTACTATGTTGTACAGTATACAGAATTAGGTGGGTAGGTATAAAGGTTGGACTAGATGGATATTGGTATGTCTGTCTTTATACCAACCTTCAATACGTTTATGTTACTATGTAACTTGTATTTATACAGACAGTATGGGTAGGTAATAAAGGTGGACTAGATGGGCGGTTATGTCTTTAATAATCAATAACTATGTACTATGTAACGTGTATACAGGACATATGGTAGTTGTTATAAAGGTTTGGACTAGATGGACATAGCTTTATACAACCTCCAATACTATTTACTATGTAACTGTATACAGGACCTTATGGGTAGGGTTATAAAGGTTGGACTGATAGACGTATTGTCTTTATACAACCCCTACAATTACTATGTTACTATTGTAACTGTTATACAGAATTATGGGTAGGGTAATAAAGGTTGGACAGATGGGACGTAGGTCCTTATATAACCTCCAAACTATGGTTACTATGTAACTGTTATACAGACATTATGGGTAGGGTAAAGGGTTTTTTGTACTAGATGGGCGTTTGTTGTGTCTTTAAAAATCTCCCAATACTATGTATATGTAAAGTTATAACAGACAGTATAGTAGGGTTATTAGGGGTAGTATTATAAAGGGGTACTGGATCCTAGATGGGATCAATGTCGTTATACAACCTCAAATACATGTGACTATGTAACTTTTTATTAAAGACAGCTATGGGGTAGGGTCTTATAAAAGGTGGACAAATGGCCTTATTGGTCTTTATACACCTCATACTATGTTACTATTGTAACTGTTAGGCAGACATTAAGGGTAGTAGGTTAGTAAAGGTTGGACTAGATGGACGTTATGTCCTTATACAACCTAACCAATACTATGTTTACTAGTAACGTTTTTTATTACGACATTATGGTATAGGTAGGGTATGAAAGTTGTTGTGACTAGATGGGGACGTTGTCTTTATTCAAACCTCCAATACTATGTTACTATGTAATTGATACAGACAGTAGGGTAGGGCTTATAAAGGTTTTGACAAAGATCGACGTAGTCTTTTATCAACGCCGATACTATGCTTACTATGTAACTGTTTAGGACAAAGCCACTTATGGGTAGGTAGAAAGGTGTACATTAGATGGGCGTAGTCGTCTTTGTATAAACCCAATACTGATGCTTACTATGATTGTAACTGTATTATACAGACATTACTGGGTAGGGTATAAAGGTTTGACTAGATGGGCGGTATATCCTTATCAACCTCCATACTTATTGTTACTATGTAACTGTTATACAGGACATTATGGGAGGTAGGGTATAGGTTGGAATAGATGGAGTTGCTTATACAACCTCCAATACTATGTAATATGTATCGTTATACAGACAATGGTCAGGGTAGTGTGTGTTAAGTAAAGGTTTGTGGATTGGACTGAGTGGACCGTTATTGGTCTTATACATTCTCCTATACTATTGTTACTATGACTGTATACCAGAACATTATGGAGGTAGGGGTATAAAGGTTGGACTGGATGGCGTATGTCTTTATACACACCTCCCAATATATACTATGTACTATAACTGTTATACAGACCATAGTGGGTTAAGGGATAAAGTGTGGACTAGATGGACATTATGTCTTTTAACAAACCTCAAATATGTTACTATGAGAACTGTAATAACAGGAATTTAGTAGGGTTAGTAGGGTATTAGGATATAGAGGGTATAGGTGGGACAGATGGAGTATGTCTTGATAAACCGTCAATACTTTTGTATATGTAACTGTTATACAGACATTATGGGTAGGGGTATAAAGGTTGGACTAGATGGGCTTATCGTCTTATTACAACCCCATACATTACTATGTAACTGTTATATAGACATTATGGTAGGGTTTATAAAGGTTGGACTAGATGGGTATGTCTTTTACAACCTTCCATTCAATACTATGTTACTATGTAACGTCTTATACAGACATATGGGTATAGGGTGATACGTTGGACTAGATTGGACTTATGTCTCTATACAACCTCCAATACTATGTTACATGTACCTGTTAGACAGACAGTATGGGAAAGGATTTATAAAGGTTGGACTAGATGGGGTTTGTCTTAATACACACTCCAATTACTCAGGTTACGTATGTACTGATTATAGGACCATTATGGGTTAGGGTTATAAAGGTGTGGACTAGAGGGCGTGATGGTCTTTATATGACCTACAATACTATGTTTACTAGTGTAAACTGTTATCAGACATGTATGGGGTAGTGTATAACGGTTGGACTAGATGGACGTATCTTTTAACAACTCCAATACTATGTTACTTTTTTATGTAACAGTTATACAGACATTATGGGTAGGGTATAAAGGTTGGACTAGATAGACGTTATGTCTTTATACAACCTCCAATACTATTGTTAATATGTAACTGTTATACAGACATTATGGGTAGGGTATAAGGTTGGACTAGAGACGTCTGTCTTTATATAACCTCCATACTATGTTACTATGTAACTGTTATACAGACATTATGGGTAGGGTATATAAAGGTGTGATACTAGAGGGCGTTGTGGTCTTTATACAACCTCCAATACTATATTTACTATGAACTGTTATACAGACCTATGGGTAGGGGTATAAAGGTTGGACTAGATGGGCATATGTCTTATACCAACCTCCAATACTATGTTACTATGTAACTGTTATACAGACATTATGGGTAGGGTAAATAAAGGTGGACAAGATGGACTTATGCTTATAAACCTCCCAATACTATGTTACTATGTAACTGTAGACAGACATTAAGGGTAGGGTATAAAGGTTGGACTAGATGGACGTATGTCTTTATACAACCTCCAATACTATGTTACTATGTACCGTAACTGTTATACAGACATTATGGGTAGGGTATAAAAGTTGTACTAGATGGGCGTATGTCTTTATACAACCTCCAATACTATGTTACTATGTAACTGTTATACAGACATATGGGTAAGGGTATAAAGGTTTGAAAATCGACGTTGTCTTATACAACCTCCAATACTATGTTACTATGTAACTGTTGAGACATACATTATGGGTAGGGTATAAAGGTTGTTGTATTAGATGGGCGTATGTCTTTATACAACCTCCAATACTATGTTATATGTAACTGTTATCAGACATTATGGTAGGGTATAAAGAATGTACTAGATGGATGATTTCTTTATTACAACCTCTATACTATGTTTACTATGTAAACTGTTGTTATACAGACATTATGGGTAAGGGATTATAAAGGGACTAGACTTAGATGGGCGTATGTGTTTATACAACCTCCAATACTATGTTACTATGTAACTGTTATACAGACATATGGGTGGGGTATAAAGGTTGGACTAGAGGAAATAGTCCTTTATCACGTCCAATACATGTTACTATTGTAACTGTATACAGACATTATGGGTAGGAATAAAGGTGGACTAGAGGACGTATGTTTTAGTACATCCTCAATATATGTTACTAGTAATGTTTTACAGACATTATGGGTAGGGATATAAGGTTGGACTAGATGGACGTTTGTCTTTATACAACCTCCAATACTATGTTACTAGTAAACTGTTAGAGGAATTATGGGTAGGGTATAAAGGTTGACTAGATGGACGTTATGTCTTATACAACCTCCAAAACTATGCTTATATGTAAACTGTTTGACAGCATTATGGGTCAGGGTATAAAGGTGGGACTAGATAGACGATGTGTCTTTATAAACCTCCAATACTATGTTACTATGTAATTGTTAGAAGACATTTATGGGTAGGGTATAAAGGTTGGACTAGCTGACGTATGTCTTTTTACAACCTCCCAATACTATGTTACTATGTAACTGTAGACAGACATGTAGGGTTAGGGTATTAAAGGTTGGACTATATGGACGTATGTCTTATACACCTCCAAACTATGTTACTATGTAATGTTAGAAGACATTATGGTTAGGGTACAAAGGTTGACTAGATGGAGTATGTCTTTATACAACCTCCAATACAAGGTTATGTAACTGTTATACAGACATATGGGTAGCGTATAAAGGTTAGACTAGATGGACGTATGTCTTTATACACCTCCAAATACTATGTCACTATGTAACTGTAGACAGACATTATGGGTAGGGTTTAAAGGTTGGACTAGATGGACGTTAGTCTTATACAAACTCCATACTATGTCACTATGTAACTGTTAGACAGACAATTAGGGTAGTGGGTATAAAGGTTGGACTAGATGGACGATGTCTATCACCTCCAATACTATGTTTATGTAACTGTTATACAGACATTATGGGTTAGATAAAGGTTTGGACAGTATAGACGTATGTCTTTATAAACCTCCCCAATACTATGTTACTATGTAATGTTATACAGACATCATGGGGTAGCGGATAAAGGTTGATCTAGATGGACGTACGTTTTTTATACAACCTCCTATACTATGTTACTATGTAACTGTTTATCTAGAATTATGGGTTAGGTATAAAGGTGGACTAGATGGATGTATCTCTTATACAACCCCAATACTATGTCACTATGTAACGTTATTACAGAACATTATGGTTAGGGGTATAAAGGTAGGACTAGTAGAGGGGTATGGGTAGGGTAAAAGGTTGGACTAGATGGACGTATGTCTTTATACAACCTCCAATACTATGATCACTATGTAACTGTTAGAGACATTATGGGTAGGGATATATAAAGGTTGGACTAGATGGACGTAGGTCTTTATACAACCTCCAATACTATGTTACTATGTAACTGTTATACAGACATTATGGGTAGGGAATAAGGTTGGACTAGAGATAGACGTATGTCTTTATATAACCTCAATACTATGTTTACTATGTAACTGTTATACAGACATCATGGGTAGGGTATAAAGGTTGGATTAGATGGACGTACGTTTTCTACAACTCCTATACTATGTTACTATGTAACTGTTATATAGAATTAGGGTAGGGTATAAAAGGTTGGACTAGATGGACGTATTCTTTATACACCTCCAATACTATGTCACTATGTAACGTTATACAGACATATGGGTAGGGTATATAAAGGTAGGACTAGATGGGCGTATGTTTTATACAACCTCCAATACTATGTTACTATGTAAACTGTTATACAGACATAATAGGGTAGGGTATAAAGGTTGTTGGACTAGATGGACGTTAAGTCTTTATACAACCTCCAATACTATGTCACATGTAACTGTTATACGAATATGCTTGTGAAGGTTATCATTCATCCAGGTCATGGTATATCTGTTGTATTCAATTGATCAACTGGACTTGAAATGTAGTTCTTGAAGACGGTTTCGCTTAGTCTTCTATTTTGTACAAGTAACTGTTATACAGACATTATGGGTAGGGTATAAAGGTTTGGACTAGATGGATATATGTCTTATACAACCTCCAATACTTGTTACTATGTAACTGTTAACAGTCATTATGAGTAGGGTAAAGGTGGACTAGATGGACGTATGTCTTTATACAACCTCCAATACTATGTTACTATGTAACTGTTATACAGACATTATGGGTAGGGTACAAAGGTTGGACTAGATGGATGTATGTCTTTATTCAACCTCAATTACTATGTTACTATGTTACTGTTATACAGACATTATGGGTAGGGTATAAAGGTTGGACTAGAGGGTTGTATGTCTTTATACAACCTCCATTATTAAGTTACTATGTAAATGTTATACTGGCATTATGGGTAGGGTATAAAGGTTGGACTAGAGGGTTGTATGTCTTTCCGAACGTGTATTGATTTCATGGGAAAATGGCATCAAGTCCCTTTACATGTTTGGAACAGCCCCCATTCTCTACTTTTTGATCAGTCCCTATTGCCCTATTTTCAACCCTTTCTTCTAATTAACCCTTTCCTTCCTCTTTTCATCCCTACTAACAATTCACATCGTGTTTACCTTCCAAACAGTCCCTTCAATTCCCAATCAGTCCCTATTGTCCTCCCAACCAGTGTCCCATTCTCCTTACAATTGTTCCCATCTCCTTCCAGTTAGTCCCCGTTCCCATCTCCTTCCAGTTAGTCCCCATTATCCTTCCATCAGCTCCCATTTATCCTTCCAGTTAGTCTCTCATTCTTTTCCCAATCAATCTCCATATTTCCCTTCCAGTCCCTTCCAGTCATTCCTCATTGTCTTTCCAATCTATCCACCATTCATTTAGTTTGCTCCCCTTCTCCCTCTTATCTGCCTTTTAGTTTGCTCCCCTTCTCCCTCTTATCTGCCTCCCTTTTCCCCATTTTTTGCATTCAAATTAAGGATCAGCAATGTAACCACAAGAGCCCATTTTTTGCATTCAAATTAAGGATCAGCAATGTAACCACAAGAGTCGCTGTTTCATTCATAATTACAGCAAGCAGAATGGGGACATGATAACCTTATACAAATATATTAATGGGCCATACAATGAACTCTTCTGGTGCATTTTTCACTAATAGGTCATATCAGAGGACACGTGGACATCCTCTAAGGTTGGAAGAAAAGAAGTTTCATCTTCAGGTTAGGAAGGGTTTCTTTACAGTGAAAACTGTGGAACTGTCTTCCAGCAGATGTGGTAATGTCAGGTTCATTGAATAGCTTTAAAAAAGGCCTGGATAAGTTTCTAAAACTAAAAAATATTGAGAACTACTGGTATTAATGCATATAGATCTGGTTGATCCAGGGATACTTTCCGATTGCCGTTTGGAGTCAGGAAGGAATTTTTTCCCCCCTTTTTAGCTAGGGTTTTTTGCCTTCCTCTGGATCAACTGTTAGGTAGGGTTAAAAAAATAAATAAATATATATATATATATATGTATATATATAAAGAGGGTGAATAGGTTGGACTTGATGGACGTATGTCTTTATTCAACCTTAATTACTATGTTACTATGTTACTAATTACTATGTTACTATGAGGTAAGGGACAAATAAAAGGAATGTGCACTTTTTTCAGTTTAGATGCCCTTTAATAAAGTGTCAAACAGGAGTTGCAAAGTAAATGTTTAATCTTCTAAATAGTTAAACTGGGAGCGTGACAATCAGAACCCAAAATGAAATCCTAAGGAAAGAAAAAGTGCAGTCACATATCACTTTAATGCTGTTCACCTATTGAGTTGGAAAGTGCAGTCACATATCACTTTAATGCTGTTCACCTATTGAGTTGGATGAATTAAAAGCTCAGGAAGAGAAAATAAACAAAACCCCCCAAAAAGGTGGGAACTGGTTCAATTTATCACTGAACAAAGCCTCAGGGAGTTTATTGTAAGGACAATGAATCTATTGGTATAAAGTGGTCATTTCCCCATGGGTGCCTCTTCTCCAGTGTGGATTCATTTAATTTAGCTAGTCAGTAGGCCTTACTATAAGTGAAGAAACTGTAGGAGCCAATATAGGTCTAAAAATGTATTATTATATTGAATGGTTTTCTCAAGAAAACATTC
>JAACNH010000238.1:76806-98462 GCA_019447015.1 Hymenochirus boettgeri | reverse complement strand
GTTTCCATTTCCCATTCATAATGGCAGTGAATTCATCACCAAGTTGGTCTTGCAGGTTCCTTCTGAATAAGTTTTGCAAAAGTATTCCTACATTTCTGTTAAATCTCAAAATTGAAAAACAGATTTTCCCTCCAAGAGTCACAAAAACAAAACAGTCATTTTTTTTTTCATTTCTATGTTTTCAAAGACCAGTTGGGGTGGCTGCATTTTGGGACCGGAATTGACAGGGTGGCATGGACAGAAGGGGGTTCAAAATCAACATCCGGATGCTATAGTCAATAGGTAAACTATGCCAGACATAAAAAGTAAGAGTAGGTTTTTTTACCTTTTTAAAACTCTCATTGTTCCTCAATAGCAAACTCATCAAGGCCTCAAAGAGTCGGCTTGTTTAAGTCCATTAAAGTTTAAAAAAAAAAAAACCCCAATGCTTTGACATCAATCAATTTGGAAACAGATTTTACAGCACGTGAGTGGAATCACGAGATCCTTCAATCATCAGGAGCTTACGGAAAACTGCATATGAGACCTCAACTGGTTACCAGTATCCATCCAGATAGAAGATTTTCCTGCCTCTTTCTTTTCAAATGCACAGAATAAAGAAGAGAAAAAATTGCACACATTTGCTCTGGTAGGAAAAATTTCATATAGCTAAAAAGATGGAGAAAGGGACAGTTTTTTCTCATCCAAAGAAAAAGGATACTTGGCAGGGTTCTTGGCAATCAAGAGTAGGGTGTTTACCAGTCGAATAAGTTCCAATCAGCAAGGAAACACGGAAGGACACACATGTATCTGGGAAATGAGAAAGGATACAATAGCAGAAGTACCACATCAAGTAGTTGAAGAGATGTCGAGCACAAGAATGACAGGAGCAACATCATAAGGACCAAACAACAAACGACGGTGGTTCGGACAAGCAGATGGTCAATAACAGGAAGATGAGAGCTAGCAAAAAGTACCAAAATTAGTGAGGAAAGAGTGGTCAAAACAAGCTGTAGGGTGGGAACAACAGTGCATAGAAAATCACAGATCAGTATGAGCACAATGGTTCGGAATAATACACCAATCAGCACTTACTGTACCCAAAGGGGGGACAAACTAACGTGAACACTTCCTGGAGTGGATATAGGCACACACACTCTTGTGCCTTATCGCGCATGGACTAACCAACATTGGCTGGGGGACTAGACACACAGAATGCCCAGACCGCCCTGCTCCAATCTCCACATAAATAGACCAGATGGGAATCAACCCATGAGTACCCTTTTGCATGTTTGGGTATATCCACTCTTGGTTAATCAACTGGCCACAATAATAAGAAAAAACAGGAAATTCAATTTAATTTCCGAGTTATGTTCCCATTGCAGCATTCACCAAGTTTTCATTTCTTGTCCTTGTGCCTAGAGGGGAGATTACCCCACTGAATGCTGCCATGGAGGGAACATGACTGGGACGAGAAATACAATAAATGGAATGGATGTTCTTTTTATTGGTTTCTTGTACACATCGCTCTTCCCTTTTGCTCTCACTTTATTCTCTTTATTCTTATATTATTATTGTGATTTTATATAGCGCCAACATTCCCAAATATGGAAAAAATTTACCATTGAAATTCTCTTCAAACCGCAGCTACATCACAAAAGTTGGTAACGAAATAGAAAATCTTCATTGGAATTTTTAGTTTTGTAAATGTTTATTTTTTGCCAGAATTTCACTGGAAATTTCAAATCCAATTTAATTTACCTTTAATCCATTTTTTCTCTTCTGTTTTCTCTTTTCGTTCTGTTACAATCTGCTCTCCCTCCTTCCAATCTGCCCCTTTAACTCCTATCTGCCCCTTTAACTCCTATCTCCCCATTTACCTTTCATTATTCCCCTACCCTCCTTCAGTCATTCCATCTTCTTTCATATCCCCTTCTTTTTCCTATTAGATCCTTACAATCCCCATCTCCTTCTAATCCGTCCCCTCCCCATTCCTTCCAGTCAGCCCCCATCGATGCCTATGATTAAGGACGTTGACACACATCCAAATGTGTCAGGCTTACGACTCCTGTTTTTCTATGTATTATGGTGCCCTGAGTAATGGTATAATAACATGATTGGCCTTTCCAATCTATCCACAATTCATTCAGTCTGTTCCCCCCCTCTCTGCCCTCTTATCTGCCTCCCTTTCCCCCATTGTTTGCAATTACATATCAGCACTGTAACCACCGAGTCGCTGTTTCATTCACTAATTACCAGCAAGCAGAATACCTGGGAGACTCAAACTCCTACCTGTATTTAAACCTGCATGATGTAAACAGGAAGGCAATCTATTAAGGTAAACGTTGCCTGTCTCTGCTGAACACAAAGAGACTGAACATCCCACAACCCATGACCCCCCAGTGCAGCCTAATTCAGATATACCTGGCAGAGTAAGACAGCAGATTTCCTAGCGTTGCTACTTACCATTGGCCCATCAGAGGACGGTCCTCCATAAAAGACTGAAGACACATAAGGATGTCGACCCAAGAGTCAGAAAGGCAGGCAGAATGTGATGATCCAGCCTGCATGCGTCCTCCTAAGTGCAATAATCCAAGAACATCTGTGGGGGATTAAGGGGATTTAGGTGGGTTTTGCTTTCTAAATCATAGGTAAGGGCAAATAAAAGGAATGTGCACTTTGTTTCAGTTTTAGCTCCCTTTAATAAGTGGTCAAACAGGAGTTGCAAAGTAAATGTTTAATCTTACTAAATAGTCAAAACTGGGACGTGAAAACCAGAACCCCAAAATGAAATCCTAAGAAAGTAAAAGTGCAGTCACATATCACTTTAATGCGTTTTCACCTATTGAGTTGGCTGATTAAAAGCTCAGAATAAAAAATAACACAAACCCCCCAAAAATATTGATACTGGTCAATTTATCACTGAACAAATCCTCAGGGAGTTTATTGGAAGAAATGAATCTATTGGTATAAGTGGTCCTTCTCCTTTTCCCCATGGGTGCCTCTTCTTCAGTGTGGATTCATTTAATTTAGCTAGTCAGAGGCTTACTTAAGTAAGAAACTGTAGGATCCAATACATGTCAAAAATGTATTATTATATTGACTGGTTTTCTCAAGCACACATTCGTTTCTCTGACATTTTCTAATGGGACTGGGATGGATTAAGGGTTGGGTGGGACTTTTGAATTAACATAAAAAAATGAATGTTTTTTTTAAAAAAATCTTCTCTGTCTCTAATATTTTCTAAACATTTTCAAAAACTATGGGTAGAATACATGTATTTTCCCAATTGTGTTTTGATTTGTGTTGTTATGACTGTTTAATTTGTGTGAACGTGAAATAGAATAGAAAGGAAAGTTTGTGTAAACCGTTGAATTTGGCTTTTGAAAGGTCACACTGCCGTCAGGTAACACACCATGGTTTCCACAGAATTAATAACGTGTTTGTCTGTGTGCGCCAACACACTTTACAAGTGGAGTCACAGTTAATATCTGAACGTTATTCTGTGTAAACACTTTAATTACTTTTTTTTTAATTATGGTGTAGAGAATTCTTAATAAAATCTTCAGCTGTGTCAGCTATTGGAAAATAGGGCTTGTCCTTAGAAATAACACGAAACTATGTAGCGCACTCACAATGACAGTAGATGCGCCATTGTTGATGGCAGATCTCGGTGATGCATTGGGGATATAATCTTTGTGCTGCTTAAACTATAATTAGTCTAATAAGTGAATCTCTATTGGAAAAGAAAAAGGAAATTCATATAGAAGACACACTTAAGCTGTTAGATAAGAACTTTTAACCACTACAGGCAGCACCTTGTCACAGTAAGATATATTCCATTATAAAGAGGCTATAGGATTAGGGGTGGGACATATTATTCTCTCTCTTCTAAAGAGTCGTTAAAAAAGCCTTACTTGGAATATGGCAACATAGTTGTGAGATTCCATGAAGAAAAGGAACTGGAACTTGACTGCAAAGTGTTTGGAGAAGTTAGGCTGGATTAGTAAGAGAACTGTGACCCTAGCAGATATATTAGATACTTATCATTAATTGTATAAAAATACTAGACTAACGAATTTCACATGCCACTCATCCCATATGGTACCCTTCCCATTTGACTATATCATTTTGCCCATACCTGGCCATTCCGTCAACGCAAGGTTATCACATCTACCCAGATACCACCAATCATTCCCCTGTAAAGTAAAAAGTACTACCAAAAACCAACCTACAGTGAATTTGGCTTCTTGAAACTGAACTCTTTTTCCCTCACCTGATAAAGTCTGGGAACAATTACAATTATATATGTAGATTGATTTAAAGGGAAGTTTCATTGGCAATTACAGTAGTTTTCAGAAAAGAGGGCAGTATTTTTTTTTCCTCCCAATGGAACCTAATCTGCCATTCAACATTTTGTCTTGTATAAATAAATAAACTAAAACACTGTTTGCAGGACGCCCTAGTAGGACCATTATGGTCATGCCGCCCTTGACCCAGTGCCTGGTTGATTCAGTTGCTCAGTGTAGAGATCTGAGGCATGTTGACCCATCCAACCAGCCAATCAGTAGAATACTGTAGGACATGTGTGCATTCTGGGAAGACGAGGACCATTGAACATTAAATGTCCAGCTCACTAATATCACAGCAGGGCCAGGCAGGGAACAGCAAAGGGTATGACCATCAAAACTGATTTTTTCAAAATGGAAGAGATATGTAGAATAACTAAGAAGCATTACCAAACTATAACAATTTAACACATATTAGTATTTCCACTGACTGTCCTTTAATGAGAAGGTTTCACACCCCACTAAATGGGATGTTTCTAACAAACAAAATCCTCAACACTGACCTATATCAAAAGCTCAGAATCGCCACAGAAGAAACATGCGGAACAAGAAATGCTATGCACTGACATTCTATATCCTAAGCCGATCACAGAGAACCCAGACAAGGGGCATAAAAAGCAAATATAACCTATAAGGATTTGCTCCAAAAATAGTCACATAAGAAATGAATTTACTTTAAAACCATCCTAGTTTGGGGGGGAGGCAAGGGGGGGCTTGATCAAGGACCAATCACTAAGCTACCTAACAACATGTTTAAATAAGCAAAATAAGATAATGTTTGGATATTAAAAATCCAAGACTCAGTGCTGGGAACCTAATCTTTATTCACAGAGGAATACGTACTTACATGGCGGATATACAACTCCCTAACTACCAGTACAACACTCTAGACAACATTTCTCCATGAAAAAATTAAGCAAGCATTCAATCTCAATCCAGAATCAGCGCCTAGATCAACTCTCTGCAGAAATCTTTAGCGCTCTTCGATATATTACCCCACCCCCTACTGCAAATGTATCAGGACCCGTTACATCACCAAGCTTACCTACTTCCTTATGAAGCCAAAATAACTATTACTATTTTAAAGACCCATGGATTCCTAACTGCCAAATTGTTGTAAACAGGCTACATCATAAGATTTTAACATTTATAGGCCCTGAATACAAACTGGATTCGGCCAGGCAAAAATTCAACCATTATCATCTTCAAAAGCTCCGCTAATCCTGGCTTAACATCGCATGTAACTAACTTAAATTGAGCTACCTGGCTTCCACCCTGGACCAGCCCCGATTCCCTTTTCCTCTCCCTTCACACTCTCTAACCACCCGGGACTGGTATACAATAATTTCCCCACGCATACATTACCCATCATTTTCTCTTAACACCATAAGTGATAGAATCTTATAAATAGATACATTTGATAGAGATCCATAAGTGTGATAGGAGAGTTTGCTTGCTAGGGATCCTAAAGAGAGTGTGATAGGAAATTAAGGGCCACACCCGCCTCAGCTTTGTATACTTTCTCTTGAGAGATCTGTGGGACAACTATACCCTTGAGGCATATGATTGCACCTTTGCTGTCTTGCATCGATTGAGTCAACCATTACTCTCTGTATACCAAATGATTATGTAAGGCTATAGGCCAACAGCTAAAGCTTGGTGTTGCAAATAACCTAGTCAAAGTCTAGACCAAAACCTATTTACAAATGCATTGGTTGAGGTCTTTAGAACCTCAAGAATGGAACAAACAACTCATTAATTTTGGCTGGTACTGAAAAGTGAATAATCTTTTGAAAATAAATTGTGATATATAATTGTAATGAAGAGCTTTTCTAGATATTTAGTACATGTTAGTATGTGAATATGGGTTTCAAACTTTTCTTCATCTGATCTTTGGGGTGGTTTCAACGCTTCTTTGGATGTTGGGGACATTTGCTAATTTCATTGAGTTGAGACATATACAGACACCTGAACCCTATTAACATCCGGCTGATTAAATAGTAATTTGAATCTTCTACCACTACTCAACTCACACTGTTATAATAAATAGTGAGACTAAGAAACAGCATTTCTCTTGGTTACAGTGCTGATCTTTAGTTCTAATATAAAAAGGGGACGAGAGGATTGGGGACCAGATTGAATGAGAAAGGAGACAGATTGGAATACAATGAGGGATGGTTGGAAGGTGAAGAGGAGAATAAAAAAGAACCTACAAATGAATGGAGCCCCCACAGACCAGATCACATAATGCAGCTGGTATCTCGCGATTGAAACTGGAAGAGTACCCCAAAAATTTTGTTTGAACTACACCAGCTTGCACTGACGCTCTGGAGCACACGGTTGATTAACACAAGAATCATACTCTGTATTGTTTGATGAATTTTGCAAACAGGGCGAACAACTTCTATTCAGTTAATGTCCAATATTACCAGGCATCCATCACATAGAAGGTTTCACATTGGGCAGTTGTTTCATCCGCAACTCAACAAATTATTTACTCCGTCAAAGAATTTGACCCATGTATGACGGCCTAAAATGGAAAAAAGATAATGAATGGAAAATGAGAAATAAAAGAAGGACGGAAGGGAAGAACAAAGAAAATAAACACGAGAATGAAAAAGGAAATGTTATAACAGAAGGATATGAAGGTTAATGGGGAGGTGTGTGGCGTATGAAAATACTGAAGTTTATCCCCTCTATAACGTTGTGTTTAAATATGTGCAGAATCGGTGCACTGTACATTGGCAGATTTTTAATAAGATAAATGTATTCTAACTGCTGTGACAGTGTTGTTTTGTTGCAGGTCTTTGGTGGTGCAGATGGTGCTGGAAGGGGGCTGCTGTCACTGGTGCCCAAAGGTCCAGCAGTCCATTAAGAGCGCAGGTTCGGTTGTGGGTTTCCCACAGTCTCGAATTGTTCATCACTGATTACTTTTGTTTAAAAAACCATTTGTGCAAACATGTGGATGTTGGAACATTGACACAGGTATACCAGCCCTAAGGCCAATTTTACCTGTGTCTAATATTATTCGCTACAAACTGTGGTGAGATACCTGTAGTCTGTAATTTCCTTTCCTCTTTTTAAATGGTATTTTACCATAGTAACAATGTCCCACCTATATAGCACACGGTCTTTTATTATTAATCTTTTGACTGGTCTTTCAGAGCAGCAAAATAGATATATATATATCTTCTATCTATATATATATATATCTATATACTATATTAACCCAGGGTGGGTGGCACTAAACCTGGTAAGGATAAATCACCTGGGTGCTTCCTGTTGATTGAAAACAACATATCAACAAAGATAGAGGAGCACTCCTAGAATTTCAATGAAATTTATTCAACACAACGTGGCCACGTTTGTGTTGAATAAATTTCATTGAAATTCGAGGAGTGCTCCATATCTTTGTTTATAGCTATATCTATCTATATATATTATATATATCGATATCATATATAACAACATGTCAGTGTGGTTTCCTCATATGTATAGGGATAACGCTAAATTATATAAATATACTGACCAAATAACCCATCCGTGGTGATGGCCGTATTCTTTGGCCACAAGATTTCTGTCTTTTTCCCTTAGACATAAGGCCCATTCGTGCCAACTCCACAGATTTTGTCATAGGCTGATTTCAAACTAATTGTAAACCTGCATTAATTCGTCCCTGCTGTTTGTATCGAAAACGCAAACCGGCTTAATCCCCCCCCTCCCCCTGGTCTCCCTAACCTGTTATTTACAGTTAATCCTTAGAATCTAATATCTCCTATCGGCATTAAGTTCTCACATTCCGGTAGGCCCAAGGGTTGAGTGGTAGACCACACACCCTAGTGACGCGTGCCAGGCCGCACAATACCCCGTGGTGAGTGGTTAGTACCCACGATAGTCCAGTAATTTAGTGGGAAGAACAATACCAGTGGTGATTGGCAACTGAGCGGTGAGTGCTATCTGCAACAAATACCCTTGGTGAGTGGAGACCCACAATACCACCCCAGTGGTGATTAGCCCACCCACAATGCCCAAATAGGCTATGATAGACGTGCATACTTATTAACAAGGCTGGGATCACGGCATACATTGGTGCTCAAGGAAAAACCAGCTTACAAACTCAAGAGAAGGGAACTGGATACCAAAGATCAACCGTCCCAAATAGTCCCCTAAATCATACAGCACTACCACATGCATCATACAGTAAAAAAACGATTTATTAGGTTCACATAATAAATACCCCCCTCACACACATTAACACCAATATCAACATCACATCACTACAACCGGGCGTCCCCGGTGTAAATCAAAAACGGAAGGCTATCCAACATAGCGTGTGTCTCCAATCGTAGCTCCAACCGCCAACCAAAAAAGACTTATCGTAAGGGACTTGAGTATAAGCCAATCCGACTTACCCACCTCTTACAACACGAACGGAAACCACGACACTCTTCACCTATCGATCAGTATAGCATATTGAGATCCAATGTCCACCAGTCCACGATACTCCCGGCTTCTAGTGGGTCCACCAATACTCATATCCAAATCCCGCTCCCGATCGCAGATAGGCACAATGTGTTCCTATCTGGAGCTACTATAGAGACACACGCTATGTTGGATAGCCTTCCGTTTTTGATACACCGGGGATGCCCGGTTTTAGTGATGTGATGTTTCTATTGTGTATACTGTGTGTGAGGGGGGTATATTTATTTATGTGAAAAGTCTTTATTTAATCATATAAATCCATTACCAGTGCAATACTTATACAATAGGATCCCATACCAGAGAGGAGTATCGTGCTCGTTGAGGCACCCGCCTTTAACCATTTCGTGACCGTATGTCACTAACCATTCTCATAGGCAAAGTGCTCAACCCTCCACCCCCCTCTTTAAATACACACAAATTATTCCACAACACCGGAGGCTGGCTACACAGGTTAACAAATTTCACATACAAGGTGTGAATAAACACATATAATTGAACCTCCAATAGACACTTAAATAACAGCACCATGTGATCATTATATAAGATAGCATACCTCTTCTCAAACGTCATGGGGGCGCAAAGTGAGCGCAGAAAGAGGAGGAGGAAAAAAGCAAAAAAGGAAAGAAAAAATAAATAACCAATAAGAAACTAAATAACGTAATTAGAAGGGAAATGAACATAAAAAGGTAATCGACACGGTAGTTGCATATTGGGAACCTCCAATACTATAACCCAATACCATATTATAAAGAATCAGATAAATGAAAATATATAAGAGTTAATAACAATATACCAAAATAGTTTATACAAGATGTTTTACACATCATTTATGAACTTTCATAACTTTCAAAGCCCTAACTATTGTTAATAACAATAAAGATTATAGTCATTGGCGGGGATAGATCAGTTGGTTAGATACAGTTTACCCAACCTGGATACATATAAACTATTGTATAAGATAACTTAATACCTCAAATTATATCGATAATAAATATAGTAATGATTATTACTACACTTATCAAATATATTATTATAATAAACGGACACCTAATCATTTGTCTCGAGAAAGGTACTCTTCTAGATGATAAGTATATATAACAATAGACTTTATTTATAACATAAACTAATTACATGAGAAAAGGCACACCATATCTATAACCAAGGGACCTATCTATTACCAAGCTATACTATATATGTGTATGTTCTTCAATTGTGACACAATATTTCAAAAAAGGTATCTTACCTGGAAGGAAACACCGAATCAAATCTAAGGGTAAGTTCTCAGTTCAATACTACGATTGATAATATATTTCTAGAGTGTATACAGATATTAAACCACTAAAGTAGGGTTAAAGATCCCAAAAAACAAGACCTTTCCCATTCCTATGCAATCCATATCGGACGGTAGTGACCAATTGATTTATCCAAACGCTCTCGTTTTAAGAGTCGTTTATTCTGGCCTCATTTCGAATATTCCCTCGTACCCTATCTCTCCCTGGAATTTTTATACATTTGCGACCCTCATATGTTTTCAACCATTGAAGAACATACACAATATATATACTTGGTAATAGATAGGTCCCTTGGTTTATAGATATGGTTTGCCTTCTCATGTAATTTAGTTTATGTTATGAAATAAGTCTATGTTATAGCTACTTATCATCTAGACGAGTACCATTTCGCGAGACATGGATTATCATGTGTCCGGTTATTATAATATATATTTGATAAGTGTGAGTAATAATCATAACTATTTTATTATCGATTAATTTGAGGGTATATAGTTCTCTTATAGCAAATAGTTTAGGTTCAGTTTGGGTAAACATGTATCTAATCAACTGATCTATCCCCCGCAACTGACTATAATCTTTATTTATTAACATGTAGGGCTTTGAAAGTTTCTACAGTTCATAAATGATGTTAACTCTTTGTATAAATATTTTGTTATATCGGTTGTATATTGGATTAACTCTTATATATTTCATTTATATTCTTCTTTATATATATGGTATTTTGGTTTTTTTATAGTAATTTGGAGTTCCATATGCAACTACCTGTCGATTACTTTTATTGTCATTTCCCGTCTAATTAAGTATTTAGTTTCTTATTATTTTTTTTTCTTTCCTTTTGCGTTTTTTCCCTCCCTCCTCTTTCTGGCGCTCACTTTGCGCCCCCCTGACGTTGAGAATAGGTCTGCTATCTTATATCATGACCCAGGGTGCTGTCTTTAAAGTGGTCTATTGGGGTTCAATATATGTTTATTATTCACACCTGTCGTGAAATTTAACCGTTGTGTAGCTCCGCCTCCGGTGTTGTGGAATCCTTTGTGTGTATTTAAAGAGGGTGTGAGGGTTGAGCACTTGCCTCTGAGAAGTGACATACGGTCACGAAACGCGTACGGCGGTGGCCTCACGCGCACGATACTCCCTCTGGTATGTGAATCCTATTGTAATAGTATTGCACTGGTAATGGATTTTTATGTTAAATAAAGACTTTGTAACTGTTATAACTATTTTGCCACGGGCACGCTTGTAGCTCAACGCCTTTTCTTTCCTTAATTGGGTGATTTTGGAACTGTTTATACAGCCTGTGGCTGGAAGGTCTGTTGGGTTGGTGGCTCGGTGATTTGCAGCGTTAGAGTAATTGCTGCGCTCCCCCGATCATCTCAATTTTGAGCATAACAGGGTGTTTCTCATCGATTGATTTGGCTGAGGAATGGTAGAAGCCCAATTCACCTACGCAAATATGGATAAGAGGGATCTTAACCCGACATTGGTCCAGGAGAGGAAATACTACAGACCGGGGAATCGTTATCAGGCGGAAAACCGAAGTCTTTGGCTAAAATCTGTATTTTCGGATGATGAGGACAAGACGTTTACTAATGTAAGTGATAATACCGACAGTGGGGGCTACATTCATAATTTTGATAAATATCTCAAACGGAATTAAAGTTGTGGTGGGAGTTAGTATGTTATAAATTACATCAAGCCCAAAGAATCCCAAACGAGGATTAACGCCTAAAAAAGTTTCCCACTTTGCACATATTGATAAGAATTTGTTCCCTTTGGGGGGGGGGAAGATGCCCTATCTGATGTTTCGGTTTCATCTCATGAAATTAATTAATTAATCAACATCAAAGAAACTTGATGTATTGAATAAAGATATAGATATTTTACTACAGGAACACACAGCTTTAGCCAAGATTTTGAACAACAGATGGACCAAATTAGCAATAACAAACAGATATTGGAATCACCAATCGGATAACAAAAAGGGAGAAATATCTACGGGATAAAAAAGACTATGAACTAGACAATTCTCCCTGTGGAAAGATCCATCTACATGAAATTTAATAGTACAAAACCATTGATGAATTCCGGACGGTACAGAGAACTACATTTAACTACACATCAAGAGGGAGAACTAGTATTTATGAATAAATTGGAGGATCAAAAGAGAGTAATCCTCACAGGATAGAAAGTCCTCAGAAGAAACCATTTTGAAAAAAGTACACTTTGACAAACGGATGGCCGACCTTCCGAGGGTGAACCACTTTCCCAATTCTCTCCCCCGTCCTCACTGCCTTTTTACATGTCGAGCCCCATAACAAGCGGATCGGAAGACGACTGGAGGAACTACGAGATCGACCATGACCGGGACTGGAAAGAGAATCCGTAGGAACGAAGGAAGAAGATCGAGTCTACGAAGAGAATACCTGAGATCGAAACGACTTAAACAGCAGACTAGTGGACAATGTATCAACTTATCAAATCAAGTTTGGTCTCATCGGAAATCAGCTGCTGCGTAAAGGTTCTGAATTTTATACCTGGATACGAAATTGGCAAACAATTTGACACTTTAATTGAGTAAATAGATTTTATCAGACGCTTGGTGTTAACGAAGAAATTTCAGCCTTACCGATTCCAGGATGAGACTATACAGGGAAATACACTGTTTTATCCAGACATATTTGTACAGAATGTTAATGAACAAGAGGCTACTATAACTGATTCCGTTTGGTTGTTTAAAGATGTCAAATTATGTGTGCAGCTGAAATGAACTAAGATTATGACTCAATGTAAATAATACTAATCACTGTAGTACCTACTAATTTACATGAAAAAAAAAGTCGGGTTTTTACCATTACAGAGTAAAGGTACGACCATGGTATTTTTTCATGAGATTGTGACTATAGAAATAGAAAAGATTACACACTCTACTACACAGGGTCAGGGGCCACGAGAATCTTGACCCCTAAGGCCACAGAATGATACTTTAAATTTAAAACGAGAAGCGAACAAAGGCCTACACGCTCTTTTAAATAAACGTGACTTGGTGTCCGTCTGCAGACAAGGGGGTGCAGTAGTGGTTTTGGACAAGCCATCCTATAAAGCTAAGCCCTTTAGACAGCTTAGCGATTTGATACATAATACCCCTTTGTCAACATACCCCACCAATATATAGAGATCTTCTGATTCGCTTAAGGCATTTATGGCCATTTCGATTGGGTATTGGAATGATAAAGAAATACACTTATATAAAAATGGTGGCCCTAGGACACATTTTTTGATTGGGTTACCTAATGAGTTCATAATCCCTTGAAAATGTACTAGGAAGACCTAGTGTTTTCTAGGATTGGGATCTTCAATGAGAGACTAGCTCAATATGTGGATCACTTATTGATACCATTAGTCCTAGACTCCAGTTTTTGTTCGTGATTCGAGCTGATATTATCAATAAATCTCTTGGATAGTGATGAACACTAACTCCATCTGTTGTCACCTTAGATGTGACCACTTTGTACTCGTCTATGAAACATGAGAGGGGTTTAAATGCATGGATTATTGGCTCATAAACAACATTGTATGGTTCAGACCATAACCAGTTTCTTTTGTCAACCCTTGTTCTTTTCTCCTGCACTCAAATTTTCATGTTTGACACACACTTTTTACCTACAAGAGTGGGGCTGCGAAGGGGGCGAAATTCGCCCTATCGTTATGCCAACCTTATGTATGGGCATGTGGGGAACAAAAGTTCATTTACAGTGATGACAATCCCTATTGTCCAACATAGTTACTTATTATCGCTATATTGAATGATCTAAATATTGATTTGGGAAGAGAATGGTACCCAGGTGGATGCATTTGTACAATATTGTAACCAAGCAATTGGGGGTATAACATTTACGGCCATACTAGCCAACATCTATTGAATTTTAGACATTCTATTCCTAGTCGATAGAAGGAAGAATACACACGGATTTTAGAGAAAAAACGGATCACACGTAACACGATACTACATGCAGGTTCCAATCTCCTTCCGGTTTATACAGGTTATACCATATGGACAATTTATTAGACTGAGCTGAATATGTTCCCTTGGATGCATTCCAGGTACAAGCAATGGCAAAAAAAATTTTTTTGGGGGGGGGGGGGGGTGAGGGGACCGCTTTACAGAGAGAGGTTACGATAATGCTATTATTTAGAATCCTATGATGACAGTTCTAACTTACAGGAGGAACTTACTAGTTCCAAAACCATAAGAGAACCAACTCTTCGTTCTCTTAAAATAAAACAAAATTATCAAGATACTCTGGGTCATCTCCTCTTGGTGTTAATTAACTCTTCCAAAGACCCTATAAGATATGAGTGCTGTAATAAAACGTGGCCAAATTTTTGCTCAATGACACAGTTTTGGGCAAATCCTTCCCCCTAAACAACCTTTATTTTCATTTTCGAGGGCCAGAAACATTGGCCTTCTATGTAGCACTATTTTAGTTAGGTTTGAACGATAAACCATAATGAAACTTGGCTAAAACATCCTGGTATGCTATAATGTGGACAAGTGAGATGTGTCCTTACATGCATGAGTTCCAAGAGTTTTTTAAGAGCACCAAACTCATAGGGAATATAAAATGAAGGCCTATTCAAATTGTAAGACTACACATGTGGTTTCACTTAGCCACCTGTGAGTGCCATCTACCATATGTTTGGAAAAGCTATTAGACAAGCTCCCAACGTATTGCAGAACCTGAATGCTGTCAATAGAGGTAATTTGGACTCAACAATAGCTAAACATCTTATTTAGAGACATTAGGGTCGCAAGTATAGAAATTCCAGATAGATAGGGTTACGAGGAATATTCGTATGATGACCACATAAACTACTCCTAAAACGAGAAGCGTTCTGGATACAATCAAATGTTCACTAACCGTCCGATATGGATGAATACGGGCATCGGGAGTGTCTTGTTTTTTGGATTTTAACCCCTACTTAGTAGTGGTTTTAATATCTGGATACACTCTAGATAATATATTATCACTCGTAGTATGAACTTGAGAACTTACCCTTATATTTGAATTTCCGGTGTTTCCTTCAGGTAAGATACCTTTTAAATATGTTTTCACAATTGAAGACAACACTATATATATAGCTTTGGAATAGATAGTCCCTTGGTTATAGATATGGTTGGGCCTTTTCTCATGTAATTAGTTTATGTTATAATAAGTCTATGTTATATATACTTATCATCTAGACGAGTTGCAAAGTCTAATGATGTGTAACATCTTTGTAATAAAAATTTTGTATATTGTTATTACTCTTATAGATTTTCATTTTATTCTTCTTTATATATATGGTATGTGGGTATAGTATTTGGAGGTTCCAATATGCAACTACCTTGTCATACCTTTATTTTCATTTCCCTTTCTAATTAGTATCTTAGTTTCTTTATTATTTATTTATTTTTTTCTTTCCCTTCTTTGCTTTTTTCCTCCCCCTCTTCTGCGCTCACTTGCGCCCCCATGACGTTTGAGAATAGGTATGCTATCTTATATCATGATCACATGGTGGCTGTAATTTTAAAGTGTCTATTTTGGGGTTCAATATATGTGTATTATTCACACCTTGTATGTGAAATTTAACCGTTGGGTAGCTCCGCCTCCGTTGTTGTGGAATACTTTGTGTGTATTTAAGAGGGTGGGAGGGTTGATCACTTTGCCTCTGAGGAAGTGACATACTGTCACAGAATGACGCTAAGGCGTGCCTCACGAGCACGATACTCCTCCTCTGGTATGGGATCCTATTGTATATATTGGCACTGGTAATGGATTTATATGATTAAATAAAGACTTTTGTACTGTTACTATTTTGCCAGCGGGCACGTTTGTAGCTCACCCTGTCGTTCTTATTGGGGATTTTTGAACTGTTTATACAGCCTGTGGCTGAGGCTGTTTGGGTTGTGCTCGGTGATTTGCTAAGCGTGATATTGAATTGGACTTCTGCGCTTGCCAGATCACTCAATTTTTGAGCATTACATTTATTTATGTGCACCTAATACAAAATCGTTTTTTTACTGTATTATGGGCATTGTTGGTAGTGCTGTTATTTAGGGGATATTTGGGAGGTTGGAAATCTTTGGTCTCCCTTTTCCCTTCCTTTGTATTTTTGTAACCCCAATGCCCAGCATTTATGGTCAAGGCCCAATAACTCCCAGCATGATTGCAAGGAAGGTTTCACAATAAACATCCAGAGGTGAGTGGCAGACCCCATTGTGAGTGGCAGATCCACAATACCCAAGTGGTGAGTGGCAGTGCCCACAATACCCCACGTGAGTGGCAGTCCCAGTGCGGAGTGAACCGATTTACAATACCCCAGCGGTGAGTGGCCCCCCTTCAATATCCCAGTGGTGATTGGCAGACCCAAGACTCTAATCGGTCTATTCAGGCACTCCGTGTCGCTAAGGTACCTAGGACATCTGTCTACTTACTGCAAAAACCCATAAACCTTATGGGTTAAGGCCCCATTTTTTTGAACATTAACAAATTAATTATATCAAATCTTTTACTGGCACACAAAAATGTACCAAGTACAAGTCAGTATAATGGTTAAGTGTAGATGGGTTAAGACAAACTTTAGTAAAGTAATGCACATGACATAAATTGCTCTTTCATCTCAGGTTTCTTACCCATAATCTCCGCTATATAAATGACAAGCAAGGCTGATGATTTGTGGGCATATTTATAAAAAAATGCGAAATTAGCGCAAAACCTTTACCGCCGCACATCACAGCCGCGAAAATAGCGCTATCCCGCCATATGTTAACAACGGGCTAGCACCATTGCCCATGATATGTATCTCGCGGCCGCGATGTGTTGTGGTAATTTTAAAGTCCCTTCGCGACGATACTGTGCAGTACGCAGCGAAGGGACTTAAAACCCATCACGCTGACTCTGCTAAAGGGGGAGGGGCCTACGCCCACCTCGCCCTCAACCCCCCACAGCGCGGGGGTTGAGACCACCCACCCCAACCCGCCGCCACATCCCAGCAGCCCGTCCCAACACTCCCTTCCCCACGTTCTAGGCAATCTCGGAACAGGAAGGCTTAGGATGGCTGCCGGGAAGGGCCACAGCAGTGGTCGCGACCACCCGCCTCATCACCCCTCCCCATAGCCCCTCCAACCCCTCCCCGGCCGCTCCCGGGGAGGAAGGGATGGATCCTCTGGGAGGGGTGGAGGCACCCTCCAGCGGGGCCTGAGAATGGCCTTTTTGGGGCTTAGGGATCCCGCAATAGCGTGAACCCGGACCCCCCTCCCCGGCCCTATCAGGGACTTTGCGGCACTTACAAGTGCCTTTGGCGTGTCACCCCGTGTGCGGCTCTTAAAAGAGCCCCTTGGGCGGCGTCGTTCTTTCTTCCCGTCCCGGCGACAATCCAGCTCCGCTGAGGCCGCCGACCCCGAGAGGTACCCCTGTGTCCGCCAGGGGTACCCCCGGCAGGCCGCCGCGACCTCAACGAGCCGATGTTGCCGGCCTCGTAGCTTGTGCAAAACCCGCAATTGCCCGCTAAGTGTTTAGGAAGCGTTTTAACAAGTTTTGTGATAGTGCCATGTTCCCCAGACCATTTTCCCAGGTGCCACGGGCCATTTACGGTAAGTTACCATTGGTATTTTAGCTGTAAAAACCCATACTTTTCGAACTATCCCTCTCCATTAACTTTAATGGGTCCGAATTGAACTTTCGAACTTTACTGAAGGATTTCTCGGACTTTGAAACCTACTTTCCGGACTTTCGCTAATTATCGAACGCTCTGCTGTCGCTGTGTTCGGGAATTACGAATTTACGAAAGCTGTTTGCTAAACCCTTGAATGTATCGTTCGCAAACTCTCACAGTATGTTCGTTTTTGCTGACCCTCAAAGAATCGTTCATTTTCGATACCCTCGAATGATGGCTCTATTTTCGCTATCTAACCCATCGAAAGTATCGTTCAGTAACCCTCCCATTGGGCCGTACCTCTATCTGTAGCTTGCAAAAAACGACATTGGCCCGCTAGTGTTTAGGAAGTGTTTTACCAAGTTTGGTGATAGTTGCCATGTTTCCCCCAGACTTTTCCAGGTGCCACAGGCTTTTTTTTTGGTAAGTTCCCCATTTGTTAGTTTAGCTGTAATAGACCCAGACTTTTCGAACTATCCTCTCTCATTGCTGTTAATGGGTCCGAATTCGAACTTTGTCCTGAAGGATTTCTCGACTTGGAACTTTCCGGACTTTCGCTAATTATCGAACGTTCGTTGACGAGTTTCGAGAATGATCGAATTTTAGGTTTCCGTTCGCCAACCATGAATGATTGTTTTCTAAACTACTCTCGAAAGTATTGTCGTTTTTGCTGACCCTCAAGTATCTTCGGTAACCCTCGATTGGTCATAAAGAACCATAATCCTCTCCCTATATAAATGACAAGCAAGGTTATGATTTAGTCTGTCAGTGTTTAATTAGCAAAACCCTGACAATTACATTTATGAATAGTCTCCTCCAATCAGCAGGTGATCAGGTAAACTTTACCCATAATCAGATATCCCCACCCTGTAAAATTAATTTCAATGGGTTAACCAGCCAAGCCCTGTCTTCCACCACTGGACCAGAAACCAAAGATTGGTGTGGCTAGGACCTCATATTAGGTATCTTCCAGCCAAACCTGGACAGTTGGGGTTTATGTTGAATCTCAATGTTTAAGGTGGATTGAAAACACTTAATATATTAATAAACAGCCCAACACCTCCACCTCACTACTCACTTTCTCCATGTTCTGTGCATCATTTTTTTCCATTCCCAAGTCATCATGGCAGCTGATTCACCAAGTGGGTCTTGCAGGTTTCCTTCTGAGAAGGTTTGCAAAAGTATTCCTACATTTCTAGTTAAATCTTCAAAATTGAAAAACAAATTTTCCCTCAAAGAGTCCACAAAAACAGTCGTTTTTCATTTCTATGTTTCAAAGACAAGTTGGGGGATGCAAGTTTGGGACAGGAAATGACAGGGTTACATGGACAGAAGGGGGTTCAAAATCAAACATCCGGAATGCTATAGTCAATAGGTAAAGCTAGCTAGACAGTAAAAAATAAGAGTAGGTTTTATTGAACTTTGAAAACTCTTCAGTGTTACACTAAATAGCAAATCATAAAGGACCAAAGAGTCGCTTGTTTAAGTCCAATTAAAGTTAAAACAATAAAAAGACCCCAATAGCTTTTGACATCCCAAATTTGGAAACAGATTTTACAAGCACGTGAGTGGAATCAAGAGATCCTTCAATTCATCAGGAGCTTACGGAAAACTGCATATAAAGACCTCAAAACTGGTTACCAGGTTTCATCCAGATATGAAGATCTTTCTGCCTTCTTTCTTTTCAAATGCACAGAATAAAGAAGAGAAAAAATGGCACACATTTGCTCTGGTAAGGGAAATGTTATATTAGCTAAAAAGAATGGAGAAAGGGACAGTTTTTTCTCATTCCCAAAGAATAAAGGAGACTTGCAGGGTTTCTGGCCATCAATAGGTAGGGTGTTACCGTAGAATAAGTTCTCAATCAGCAAGTGAAACACGGTAAGGACACACAGGTAGTCTGGGAAATGAGAAAAGGAACAATAGCAGAAGTACCAAATCAGTAGTTGAAGAGAGGTCAGCAACAAGAAGACAGGAGCAACATCAGAAGGACCAAATCAACAAAGGAAGAGTGGTCAGGACAAGCAGATGGTCAATAACAGGAAGATGGAAGAAGCTGCAAAAGTACCAAATTAGTGAGGAAAGAGTGGTCAAAACAAGCTGGAGGGTGGGAACAAACAGAATACAGAAGAAAATCACAAGATCAAGTATGAAGCACAATTGGTTCGGAATAAACACCAATCAGCACTTACTGTACCCAAAGGGGGGACAAACTAAAGTAGAGACACTTCCTGGAGTGATATAGGCACACACACTCTTGTGCCTGATCGCACAGGGACTACCAACATTGGCTGAGGGGACTAGACAAACAGAATGCCCAGAAGCCCTGTTCCTAATCTTCCAATAAATAGACCAGATGGGATCAACCCATGAGGACACCTTTTGCATGTTTGGGTATATCCAACTTGGTTAATCAGCTGCCACGATGAATAAGAAAAACTGGAAATTCCTTTCATTTCCCAGTTATGTTCCATGGCAGCATTCACCAAGTTTTCCATTTCTTGTCCATTGTGCTAGAGGAGGAGCTTACCCACTGAATGCTGCCATAGAGGGAACATGACTGGGAAAGAGAAATTACAATAAATAGGAATGGATGTTCTTTTTATTGGTTCTTGTACCATTGCTCTTCCCTTTGCTCTCACCTTTATTTCTCCTTTATTATTATTATTACTAGACATTAAGCCCGCTACAATAACGGGCGCTAGAAGCACAGAGTGCCCCCTTAGTATCCCAAGGCCATAGTCCTCCTCCATGTCCCAAGGCCAGAGTACCCTCTTAAGTGTCCCAAGGCCAGAGTCCCCCCTCTGTCCAAGGCCAGGGGCCCCCTCTGTCCCAAATCCAGAGGCCACCCTCTGTCCCAAATCCAAACCCCCCCACTGTCCCAAATCCAGGGCCCCCCTCTGTCCCAAATCCAGGGGGCCCCCTCTGTCCCAAATCCAAGGGCCCCCCATCCATACACTTTGGAGGGACCTTTTCCCCTCAGCCCCTGTCCATACACTTTGGATAGAACTGTTTTCCCTCAGCCCTCCATAAATTGTCCTTTTCCTTTAGGTGTGTTCTCTAAAGAGGTCTTCTCTCCCTTTAACTGTTACGCTATTACCTGGAAATAGCAGGGACTGTGCAGCCATCCATACGCTTCAGCGTCTAAACAGTTACCATGACAACGCTTTCCGCGCATGCGCATAATCAACCGACGCGTCTAAACAGTTACCATGACAACACTTTCCGCGCATAATCATCTGGCGTTTCGCGCATGCGCATAATCAACTGGCACGTGTTTTTACTGAAGGTACGCTGATGGAGGTATGCAAAAGTAAATTATGCAGCACAGTAAAAGACTTTCCTGCAGAAAAGGAAATGAAGGGGCTGAGAGGCTGCGGTGGGGGAGGTAGAGCACTGTCAATGCACTCTGTAATTGCCTAGAAGGAAATAACAGCAGCCTGAGGAATAGAATGCACACCAAGTGGCAAAAAGAGGTAACTGCAGGACACACACACATGGACACAGGGACGCACACTTGCATTTTATTATATAGGATTATTATTATTTATATAGCGCCAACATTCACAAATCTGGAAAAAATTTACCATTGAAAGTTTGAGTCCAAAATTTACTGATTGAAATTGAAATTCTGCTTCAAAACTGCAGCTAAATCAAAAAACTTTGGTAACAAAATAGCAAATCTTCATTGGAATTTTTAGTTTTGTAAATGTTTGTTTTTTGCCAGAATTTCACTGGAAATTTCAAAGGCAATTTCCTGGGAAAAATGGCATCAAGTCCCTTTACATGTTTGGCACAGCCCCCATTCTCCTTCAATTCCAATCACCCCCATTATTTAGTCAGTCTCTGTATTTCTTCC
>JAACNH010000238.1:5146-76729 GCA_019447015.1 Hymenochirus boettgeri | reverse complement strand
TCGTTTCCAATCAGCCCCTGGATCCTCTATCACAACAGCCGCCCCATTTTTACTTTTTTTATCAGTCCCCTATTTACCATTATACCCTATTGTTCATTACCCTAATTTTCAACCCTTTTCCCTTCTCTTTAAAAACCCTTTCCTTTCCTCCTTTCATCCCTACTACAAGTCACTCCTGGTTTACCTTCCATCAGTCCCTTCAAATTCCCAATCAGTCCCTATTGTCCTCGCCAACCAGTGTCCCATTCCCTTACAATCGTTCCCATCCTCCTTCCAGTTAGTCCCCCTTATCCTTCCATCCCTCCCATTTATCCTCCAGTCCATTCTCGCTCATCTTTTTTCCCAATCATCTCCATATTTCCCTTCCAGTCCATTCCTCAGTGTCTTTCCAATCTTATCCCACCATTCATTCAGTCCGTTCCTCCCCCCTCTCTCTTCCGCTTATCTGCCTCTCCCTTTCCCCCATTGTTTTTGCAATTAAGGATCAGCACTGTAACCCAAGAGTCACTGTTTTCATTCATAATTACAGCAAGCCGAATACTGGGATTCTCAAACTTCCCTACCTTGTATTCACTGCTGAATGTAACAGGAAGTGCCGGCTATAAGGTAACGGTGCCTGTCCTGCTGGAACACAGTAGACTGAACATCCCCATGCCTGACCCCCCAGTGGCAGCCTAATTACAATATATACCCGCAGAGTAGAGGCAGCAGGATTTCCAAGCGTTGCTACCTTGCCTGTGTAGTACCAAGGTCAGATACGTTCCCTCCAGGTAAGAACTGAATTAAACATAATAGGATTCCGCCCCATTCACAGAAAGTCATAAAGTTCAGTGGCAAGAATTTTGATGATCCATCCCTTGCAAAAGTTCGCCTGGATAAGATTGCAGAACATAATCCAAAGAGAGGACCATCTTGTGAGGGGATTAAGGGGGTTTTGGTGGTGGTTTGTGCCTTTTTAAATCAGAGGTAAGGGAAAATAAAAAAGTAATGTGCACTTTGGTTCAGGGGTTTAGATGCCCATTACTAAAGGTGGTTCACAACAGGTGTTGCAAAGTAAATGTTTAATCTTCTAAATAGTTTAACTGGGAGCGTGAAAATAGAACCCAAAATGAAATTCCCTAAGGAAAATTAAAGTGCAGCACATATCACTTTAATGCTTGTTCACCTATGGAGTTGGATGAATTAAAGCTCGGAAGAGAAAATAAAACAACACCCCCCAAAAAGGTGGTAACTGTTTTCAATTTATCGGTGAACAAAGCCCTCAGAGGAGTTATTGTAAGGACAAGGATCTATGGGTAAATAAGTGGTCATTTCCCCCAGGGGTGCCCTCTTTTCTCCCAGTGTGGAATTCATTTAATTTAGCTTTCCGTGAGGCCTTACTATTAAGTGAAGAAACTGTAGGAGCCAATATAATGTTCTAAAAATGTATTTTATTTGAATGGTTTTTCTTTCTCAAGAAAACATTCTTCTTCTCTTAGACATTTTCTAATGGTATCTGGGATATGAAGGGTTTTGGGTGGGGGACTTTGAAATTATATCTAATGAATGTTTTTTTTTTTTTCTAAATCATCTTCTTCTTCTCTAGATATTTTCTAAACATTTTTTAAAATATGGGTAGATCATGTATTTTCCAAATTGTGTTTTTATTTTTGTGTGATGACTTTTAAATTTGTGGAAGCACGCCATGGTTTGCACAGATGAATTAATAACTGTATGTGTCTGTGTGCGAAAAACAACTTTAGAAGTAGATCAAAGTTTAAATCTGAAACTTTAATTCTGTGGTAAACCACTTTTAATTATATTTTTTTTTTAAATTAAGTGAACACTTTTTTAATTATTTTTTTTTAATGTACTTTTTTTTTAAAATTATGGGTAGGAAATTTCGAATAAAATCTTCAAGCTTAAGCTGGGGTTCGAGGCTACAATATTGTTTCATAATTTTGGAAAATGAACTGCTTTGGTTCCTACTTTAATAATAACCTAAAACTATGTAGTGCCACTCACAATTACAAGTAAGAATGCCCGGCCTTGTTTTTGAGGGGCAGATCTCGGTGATGCATGGTGGGTTTTTTATTCAAATCCTTTGGCTGCTTAACGGTAAAATTAAATCCTTAATAAGTAAATCTTATATGTGGAAAAGAAAAAAGGAAGTTTCATTAGTATACTATCACTATATAGTATACTATACCTATGGACACACTGGATTCCCACAAATGCCAGGCAAATCACCAAACTATTAATATTAAAAGCTCGCTATCCCAAACCTTCAACCGAATGACGATAATACAGGCACAGATTTATCACTTTACCTAAAGCACAGAAGGGTCCTTTGATTTTACTAGAATGTTTTTGGAGATAAAGATTTTATAACTAGAGCAAATTTCTCTTATTAAAAACCACCCAGTCACCATAGTCACTCTCAACAACATCAATAGAACACATAACTAGCCATTGGAGCTTTGACAGGACCAGACAAAGGTTGTCCCCGATTTCTCCTATCACCTGGTGCACTGGCAATAATTTTCTTCAATGAAAATAAGAATCAAACCCAAATATTTGAGGACAATCAACTCGACAGTTACTGGAGTTATTGAACTCTATGCGGATTAACATTCGGTTTTGGTATGCATTTTGAAACATAACTTGAGGCTCACTCCACAATACGATAAACAATCTATGTCCCCGTATATATAAACTTGTCCCAAAGCAAATTCATACGCATGGGATAAGAGCCCAATACACAATGGCCAGAAAAGCTATTCCCAATCCTTGTACAGTTGTTTTTAAATCTCAGAGCTTTACAATCATAGAAAACCCTAAAAAATTTTATATGAACTGTCGTAACCTCCCAACCTTTGATACAATTTGGTGAAAAGTATAAAAACATCTTCCTTGTGAACCTTGAATTTGGAGGGATTAAACCTTTTTTTTTTTGCCAAAACCTTTCTATATTGCACTTTATATGCACAGGTGAGTCCCTGTTACTACGCACACACCCACAAACACACAAACCTTACCTTTTTGGCACAAAATCAGGTTGTTTCTATTTTTATCACTTCTCGGTCCCGTTCTCTATCTCTCTTCTCTTTCGTTACCTGTTTGATAAAGAAATCCTGTGCGGGACTGGTATTTCTAACGCTCGTATACATAGTATACTCTTCCAGGATATCCCTGACTTTACCTAAACGACAAATAGATCCAATTTAGTTCCTGTTGACCTAGCTTTACCATAAGATTGCTTTATGTCCCATAGAAAATAATGCCCCACTAAATATACTAAAGTTTGGGACTCAATGGCTTAACCGAAATCCAACTACTTAATCAACTACCTGCTCCACCCATGACGGGCCCCTATTTTCCCTTTCCTCTCCTTCACCTCTCTAACCACCTGGTATAACAAATATTTCCCCAAGACATAACATTAACCCATCATTTGATCTCCAACTCACCACACTGGTAATAGCACAATAGTGATAGTAATATTAGAAATAAATACATTGGTTAGGGGATCCTAATGAAAATGTGATAGGAGATGTTTTGCCTTGCTAAGGGATCCTAAAGAGAGTGGTGATAGCAAATGTAGGGTCCCACCCATCCTCACTTTGTAATACTTTTTTGCCTCTTTCATAGATCTGTGGGGTCAACTATACCCTAGGATATGTTTCACCTTTGCCTGTCCTTGGCACTTGATGAGTCAACCATTACTACTATGTAACCAAATTATTATGTAAAAGGCTATTAGGCCAACAAGCTAAAGAAGGTTGGTGTTGCAATAACCTAGTCCAAAGTCTAGACCAAAACCTAATTATATGCATTGGTAGTGCTTTTATAACCTCAGAATGGAAACCAAAAAAACCTCATTTTTATTAAATTGCTGTGTACTGAAAAGTGAATATCTTTTAAATAAAAATAAATGGTGATAAAATATATTGGAAATGAAAGATTTTTAGTAACATTTTTAGTATGTGATATGAAAGTTTCCAAGTTTTCTTCATCTGATCCTTGGGGTGGTTTCACGCTTCCTTTTTGTATATTGGGACATTTTGCTAATCTCATTTGAGTTAGAGACAGAGACAGACACCTGACCCCTAGATTACATTCAGGCTGATTAAATGTAAAGTTTGAACTTACCAGCTTACTCACTCACGTTAATAATAAGTGAGCTAGAAAGACAGATTTCTCTTGGTTACAGTTTGCGGGTCTTTTAGTTTTCTAATATAATAAAGGGGACGAGAAGGAGGGGGCCAAAGTGGAATGAAAAAGGAGACGATGGAATACAATGGGGACTGGTTGGAAGGTGGAAGAAGGATAATAAAAAGAACATCCAATGAATGCGGGACCCCACAGACCAATACACAATAATGCCAGCTGGTATCGCTCGCTATTGAAACTGGAAGATTAAACATTTGAATACAACATCCCTTGCACTGACGATCTTGAAGCACAACGTTAGATTAAAAGCACAGATCATACGTCTGTAATTGTTGATGAATTTTCCCCAACAGTCCCGAACCACGTCTATTCAGTTAACTGTCGCAATATTACCATGCGCCTATCATATAAAGGGTTCACATTTTGGGCAGTTTTTGTTTTTTCAGGCCAACTCAAACAATTAATTCTCAAGAATTTGACTCAGGTATGAATGACCGGAAAATGGAAAGAAAGAAATAATTAATGGAAAATGAGAACTAAAGAAGAGAACGGAATGGAAGAACAAAAGAAGAATAAACAAGGAAATGAAAAAAGAGACATGTTTTTTTATAACAGAAGGATATCAAGAGGTTAATGGGGGAAGTGTGGGTGGGCGTATTAATACTGAAGTTTATCACCGTCTATAAACGTTGTTGTTAATAGGGGCAGAATAGGTGCCTTACATTGGCAATTTTTTAATAAGATAATTATTTCTAACTGCGGTTTACAGCGTTTTTTTTTGCTTTGTCTTTTGGTGGTATGCAGACGGTCTGGAAAGGGTTTGCTGGTCACTGGTGCCCAAAGTTTCCAGCAGTCCATTAGACCGCAGGTTCGGTTGTGGTTTACCACCCTTTCTCTATATTGTGTTCACACACCGATATTTAGTTTTTAAACAGTTTGGGTGGCAAACATTTGGAATTGGAAAACATTGAACACATGTTAACATTACCAGCCCAATGCCAATTTACCGTGTGTCCTAATAATGAGCCTTACAAACTGTGGGTGGAGATACTTGTATAGTCCCTGTAATTCCTTTCCTCCTCTTTTTAATGGTATTTTACCATAGTAACAATGTCCCCCCTATAATAGCCAACAAACGGTCATTTATTTAATCTTTTTGTCTGCGTCCTTTCAGCAGCAAAATATATATATATATATATTATATAGTATTATAAACACATGTAGTATGGTTCCCCTCCTCCTAATGTATAGGGAGACGAAAATTATATAAATATACTGACAAAAAACCCAAATCCCCTGTGATGGCCGTATTATTTTGGGCCACCGATTTCTGTTACTTTTTCCCTTAGACATATGGCCCATTATTGCCAAATCCCATCATAATTTTTTCATAGATCTGAAACTAATTTGTACCTGCATTAATAATGTCCTGCTTTTTTGTATTATAACCCCCCCCCTCCCCTTCTTCTCCCTGGCCCCACCGAAATCTAATATCTGCTATCGGCATTAAAGTTCTTCATCTAAGCATTCCAGTACCCCCAGGGTTGAGTGGTAAGTCACCAGCCACCCTAGTGACAATGCCCAGGGCCCACAATACCCAGTGTGATTGTCAGTACCCCACAATAGAACCAACTGGTGAGTGGAAAAACGCACAATACCCCCAGCGGTGAGTGGGCAAGACTGAGCGGTGAAAGGGCTTCGCACAATACCCAGTGTGAGTGGAGACCCCCAATACCCCAGCCGGTGGAGTGCCACCACATGCCCACAGTGATTGTCAAGCCCACAATACCCCCAGCGGTGTAGTGGCAAGGTCACACTAAACACCAGAGGTGGTGGCAGACCCCCATTTGCTGAGGTGCCAGAATCCCACAATACCCAAGCGGTGACGTGGGCAGTGCCCACCATACCCACGGTGAGTTGGCAGACCCCAGTCGGAGTGACCCGTTTTTTACAATTACACCCAGCGGTGAGTGGCCCCCTGCCATATCCCAGTGTTGAAGTGGGGCCCCCCCCCAGACCCAAGACTCCTAATAATCGGTCTATTCAGACACTCAATGTCGCTAGGTACCTTAGACACATCCTGGTCTACTACTTGCCAAAAACCCATTAAAACCTTATGGTTTAAGGCCCTCATTTTTAATATTAAAAAAAATTAATTACGATCATATTTCCTACTTGGCAACAACAAAAATGTAACAAGTAACAAGGTCAAGTTGTAAGGTAATTGTCTATGGGTTAAGAGACAACCGTTATTAAGTATGGCCCTGTACAGTAAATTTGCTTTAAATCTCAGTTTTCCTTTAACCCATATCCCTCCCGATATCAATGACAAGCAAGCTTATGGATTTAGTCCTGTCAGTTTTTTAAGTTAGCGAAACCCTGACAATTACATTTATGAATAGTCTCCTCCATCAGCAGGTGATCAGCTTAACCCTTTTAACCATAATCAGAATCCCCACCATTGGTAAAATGAATTTTCAATAGGTTAAACCAGCCCCTGGTCTTCCACCACTGATCAAAAACCAAAAGGATTGGGTGGTCCTCAGGACTTTTCATATTAGGTCATCCTTCCAAGCCAAAACCTGGGACAGTTTGGGGGTTAATGTTGTTTATCTCGTTTTAAAGGTGGTGAAACAACACTTTTAATATTATATAATAACAGACCACACCCATCACTACTCTCACTTTCTCCATGTCCTGTGCATCATGTTTTTTCATTCCCAAATCCTCATGGCAGCTGATTCAACCAAGTGGGTCTTGCAGGCTTTTCTCTGAGAAGGTTTTGCAACAAGATTCCTACATTCTAGTTAAATCTTCAAAATTGAAAAAAGGGGGGCCGAATTGTCCCTCCAAAGGGACAGTCCCCACAAAAACAGTCGTTTTCATTTTCTATTTTCAAGATAACAAGTTGGGAGGATGCAAAGTTTGGGACAGGAAATTACATGTCATGGACAGAAGGGGGTTCAAATCAAACTTCCGGAATGCGATAGTCAATGGGTAAAGCTAGCTCAGACAGAAATAAAATTCAAGAGTAAGGTTTTTATGAACTTTGAAAACTCTTCATTGTTACAACTAAATAGCAAATCTAAAGAACCCAAAAGAGGTCGCTTTTTTGAAAAGTAATAAATACCAAAAAAAAGACCCCACCCAATAGCTTTTGACAATCCAATTTGGAAACAGATTTTACAACACTGATTGAAATCAAGAGATCCTCTTCACTTCAATCAGACGCTTTACGTGAAAACCTGCATATAAAGACTCCAAAACCTGGTTACACCCAGGTTTGTCATCCAATATGAAGATCTTATCTTTCTGCCTTCTTTCTTTTTTTCCAAAAGCAGAATAAGAAGTAGGAAAAAATGGCACACATTTGCTAATGCTCGGTAAGGAATGTTATATTAAGCTAAAAGAATGGAGAAAGGGACAGTTTTTTTTTTTTCTCCATTCCCAAAAGAATAAAGGAGACCTTGCCAGGGTTCTGGTCCATCAATAGGTAGGTAAGTTTACCGTGAAATAAGTTTCCCAATCAGCAAGTGGAACACACGGTAAGGGCCCACAGGTAAGTCCTGGGAAATGAGAAATGGAACAAATAGCAGAAGTAACCAAATCAGTAGTTTAAGATAGGTCAGCAACAAGAAGACGGAGTCAACATCAGAAGGACCAATCAAACAACAAGAGAGTGGCAGGACAACAGATGTCCAATACATGGAAATGAAGCATCTGCAAAGTACCAAATGTAGTGGGAAAGAGTGGTCAAAAACCAGACTGAGGGTGGAACAAACAGATTTCAGAAGAAATCACAAGATTCAATATGAAGCACATTGGTTCTGGAATCAACACCAATCGCACTTCTCTGTACCCAAAGGGGGGACAAACTAAAGTAGAGACACTTCCTGGAGTGATATAGGCCAGCACACACTCTTGTGTCCTGAATCGCACTGGACTACCAACATTGGCGTGAGGGGACTAGACAAACAAATCCCAGACGCCCTGTTTCCTAATCTTCTAATCAAGAATACCGATGGGAGTCAACCCCATGAGGACACCTTTTGCATGTTGTGGGTATATCCACTTGTGTTCAGCTGCCACATGATAAGAAAACTAGGTAAATTCCTTTCATTTCCCAGTTATGTTTCCATGGCAGAAACATTCCCAGTTGTCTCATTCTCTGGTCCATTGTGCTAGAGGGAGGAGGCTTTGCCCACTGAATGCTGCCATGGGGAACACTGAACTGGGAAGAGAAATTACAAATAAATAGGAATGATTTCTTTTAATTGGGTCTTGTCCATTGCCTCTCTTTCCTTTGCTCTCACACCTTTTTTCTCCTTTAATATTAATTATTATTAATTATATTATTATTATTGTGATTTTATGATCTCCACACATTCACAAATCTGGAAAAAATTTTACCATTGAAAGTTTTGAGCCCAAAATTTTCCTGATTGAAATGTGAAATTCTGGCTTCAAAACGCAAGCTAAAATCACAAAATTTTGGGAACGAAATAGCAAAATCTTCAATTGGCATTTTTAGTTTTGGTAATGTTTGTTTTTTCTTTGTCCTCCAGAAATTTCACTGTGAAATTCAAAGGAATTTCCCCCCTTAAGCTTATATATTTAATCACAAACCATGTTCATCATGTGAAATCACTTAACGGACTCCCAACTACTTCTCCATAATTCCCCCTTCGTCCTTCAACTTGTCTTTCTTTCTTTTTTCTTGTACATGTTTTCCTGTTCTATTTATAGGAATGAATGTTCCTTCCATTTTACTATTCTTCCTTACATTCATTCTTTTCTATTCCTTTTTTTCCCTAATCCCAATTTATTTAACCTGTTATCCATTTCATTCTGCTTCTTCTTCATTTTCTCTTTGTTTCTTTTACCATCTGCTTCTCCCTCCGTCCAAATCTGCCCCTTTAATCCCATCCTGCCCACTCATCTGCCTACTCCCAATCTCTCCCTTTAACTCCATGTCCTGCCCCTTTAACTCCTATCTCCCCATTACTTGCAATCATTCCCCCCTTCCCCCTCCAATCTTCAGTCCATCTTCTTTCATATCCCCCTTCTTTCCTATTAGATCTTACAATCCCCATTCTCCTTCTGATCAGTTTCCTCCCCATATCCTATCATCAGTCAGCCCCCATATCGATGTCCTCATGATTAAGGACGTTAACACGTCCAAAATGTGTAGGTCTTGACGACCTGTCTTCTATGTAACTTATGTGGCCCTGAGTAATTATAAGTAAAGATTGCTTTTTAATTCAACTGTTTTAACACTGAGCGGTGTATTGATTTCCCTGGGAAAAGGATCAAGGCCTTGTACACTGTTTGGAACCAGCCCCCATTCCTCCACAATTTCCCAATCACCTCCTTATTTGTCCCGTCTCTGTATTTTCTTCAATCAGCCCGGATCCTCTATCACACCAGCCGCCATTTACTATTGACTCAGTCCCTATTGCCTATTTTTCAACCTTTCTTCTTTTTAACCCTTCTCCTTCCTCCTTTCATCTCCTACCAACAATTTCACATCCTGTTTTACCTCCATCATATCCCTTCAATTCCCACAGCTCCCTATGTCCTCCCAACCATGTCGGCCATTTCTCCTTACAATCTGTTTCCCATCTCCTTCCAGTTTTAGATCCCCATTATGGGGGGGGGCCCTTCCATCACTCCCATTTATCCTTCCAGTCAGTCCCTCATTCTTTGTCCCAATTCATGCTCCATATTGGGGGGCGGGGCCTTCCATCATTCCTCATTGTCATTTTCCAATCTCTCCACCATTCATTCACGTTTCTTGCTCTCCCTTGGTCCCTCTTTATCTGCCTTCCTTTTCCCCATTTTTGGCATTCAAACGTAAGATCAGTCACTGTACCCACCAGTCTGCTATTCTTTCAAATAATTACAGCAAGTCAGAATAGCTGGGAGTCTCAAACTCCTAACCTTGTAGTCAACCTGCAGAATGTAACATGAAGGCAATGAGCTATTTAGGTACGGTGGCCTGTCTCTCTGACACACAGTTAGCTGCACCACATGCCAGACCCCAGTGACACAAAGCCTAATACATATTAACCCGGCATGATAAAGGCAGCACATGAATTTCCAGCGTTGCTCCTTGGCCACCTTGGTCCCTCAGAGACGGTCCCTCCAGGTAAAGCTGACAGACAACATAGGAGATGTCGACCCATTCAAAAGTCCCAGACAGTCAAGTGCAGAATTGTGTGAATCCATCCTGCATGGCGCCTAAGTGCAATAATCCAAAGAACATCTGTGGGGGATTAAGGGGTTTTGGTGGTTGTGGCTTTTTAAAATCATGAGTGTAGGGACCAATAAAAGGAATGTGCACGTTTTCCAGTTTAGTGCCCTTTTAATAAATGTCCAACAGAGTTTGTCAAGTAATGTTTTATCTTCTAAAATATAAAACTGGGAGCGTGAAAACCAACAACCCAAAATGAAATCTAAGGACAGATAAGTGCATCACAATATCACTTTAATGCTGTTCACCCTAGTGAGTTGGATGAATTAAAACTCATGGAAAGAAAATAAACAAACCCCCCCAAAAAGCTGGACCTGTTTCAAGATTTAAATCACTGAACAAAGCCTCAGGGATTTTTACCTCTCTGTAAGACAATGTCGCGGATTGCCTATATGGTAATAAAGTGTCATTTCCCCATGGGGGCCCCTCTTCTCTCAGTGGTGAGTCCATTTAATTAGCTAGTCAGTAGAGCTTACTATAAGTGAAGAACTGGTAGGAACCAATATAGCGCTAAAATTATTATTATATTGAATGGTTTTTCTCAAGAAAACGATTCTTCTCTTCTCTAGACATTTTCTACATGGATTGGGACAGATGAATGTTTTTTTTCAAAAATATCTTCTTTTCTTTTTTTTTTGTTCTCTAAGATATTTCTAAACATTTTTCCAAAAAACTAATAGGGTAGATACATTATTTTCCCCAATTGTGTTTTGATTTTGTGTTGTTTATGACTTTTCAGAATTTGTGTCAACTCTGCGAAAAAGAATAGAAAGGAACAAGTCGTTGTGTAACGCTTTGCGAATTTGGCTTTTGAAAGTTTCACACACTGCAGAGGTAACACGACCGGGTTCCAGGATGGGGGCTATTAAAGGTGGTGGGGGGGGGGTGCTCGACAACACCGACAGTTATACCTTGTGGTTTCATCAGATGTTGACGACTTTCAAAGTGGTGTTAAATCTAGCAAACTTATGTAGTCGTGTGTAAAAACAGCCCAATTCTTTGTGAATGTTTACTGTCATTGTTTTTTATTACCTTTTTGTGCAAATTATGTGAAGAGAATTCGATAAATCTTCAGCTGTGCAGTGTGGGTTACGGGGTTCTTAAAAAAACACTATGGTCAGATATTGGACCAGAGATAAGGGCTGGTTTCTATGGGGATGGGAATAACAAACTGTAAGCGTGCACCACAGAACAGGTAAGGAGTGCCATTGGGTGAGGCTAATCTCGGTGATGCATGGGGGGGATTATAGAAACTTGTGCGTGCTAACAAAATAGGTCGAAAGTAAAGTGAATCTTATTGGAAAAGAAAAAAGGAGAAGTTCATATGAAGACCAGACTTGCTGTTAGATCGAAAACGAAACGGACAAGCTACGCACACCTGTGTCACTAGTAAGAATTTGAATTCCCAGTATAAGAGGGCCTATAGGATTAGGGTGGGACATATTAATTCCTCCTCTTTCGTAAAGTATCCGTAAGGACTTGGAATATGCAACATAGTTTGTTTAGATTCCTATAAGGAAAAAAGGGACTGGGAATTGAACTGCAAGTGTTTGGGAAGGTAGGCTGGATAGTAAGAGAACTTGACTGCAGATAGATTAGATACATTATCAATTACTGGTAAGAAATAGAGACCTAAAGAAATTTCATATGCCACTCACTCCACATATGGAACCCTTTTCCCGCTTTGGACTAATAATTTTTGCCCCAATACCCTGGCCAAGCCTCACGCAAGGTAACACATCTACCCAGAAGGAACACCACGATCTGCCCCAGTAAAGTAAAAGTACTCAAAAACCAACCTACAGATTAATTTGGTTCTCTTGAAACTGAACTCTCTTTCCTCTCCTCACCTGATACAAGTCCTGGGAACAATAAACTTAATATGTAGATGCATTAAAGGGGAAGTTCAGTGCATTAAATGTATTTATTTTCAGAAAAGAGACAGTATGTTTTTATCCCAATGACCTTAATCTTGCCATCAACTTTTGGTCTGTGTATAATAAATGAAACTAAAACACGTTTTCAGACCCCTAGTAGAGACCCGTTATGGGTCCTTGCCCTGTACCGCGTGGCCTGGGTTGAGTCGGTTGCTCATGTAGAGAGTCTGAGCATGTTTGAGTCCTCCAACAGCCATCAGAGAAATTACTGGTTCGGAAACATTGGTGCATTCTTGGGAATACGAAGGACCGTTAAAACTGACAATGTCACTCTCACTAATATCAACAGCAGGCCAGGGCCAGGGAACAGCAAAGGGTAATAAATCTGCACTGATTTTTGCAAATGGAAGAGAAATATGTAATAATAAACTAAAAGGCAATTACACAAACTAACAATTAACAAATATTTGATAATTCCACTGAACTGTCCCCTTTAAGGAGAGATTTTCACACCCCCATAAAAGGGATTGTTCTAAAAACAAATCATCAACAATGAACTTATCAAAAAGCAATCAGAGCCACAGAAGAAACAGCGGGAACAGAAGTCTATGCACTGAACATCATATATCCTAAGCCCAACAACAGAAACCCCGACAGAGGGCATAAAGCAAATACAAACCTATAAGGCAGTTTGCTCCAAAATACACACAAGAAATAATGACTTTAACCCAATCCTACTTTGTCAAGGAAACCAACTCACCTACTAACATACATGTTAAATAGCACAATAAAGATAATGGTGATATTAAAAATCCAAACTCAGTGCTGGGAACTCTTATATTCCATATACACAGAGGAAATCGTACTTACATGGCGATATACCAACTCCCTAAACTAGACATACACACCTCTTAGACTAAACTCTTCTCTCATTGAAAGAATGTAGCAGCAGTTCGTTCAGAACATGCCTAGATCACACTCCTGCAGAAATCTTTAAGGCGAAATTTCAGATAATATAACACACCCCTACGGCAAATGTATATCAGGACGTTACATCACCAAAGCTTACCTACTTCCCTTATGAACCAAAATTACACTACTATGTTATAAAGACCCCACGGATCCTACACTTCAAAATTGTTGCAAACAGGCTACATCTAGATTTAACATTTATAGGCCTGAAAAAACGGATTCAGTGCCACGCAACATCAACACCATATCATATTCAAACCTCACTAATCCTTGGCTTAACTTCGGATGTAACTATTTAAAAATCGAGCTAACCTCTCCAATAACCCGGGAACGCCCCCTCTTATTTCCCTTTTCCTCCTCCTCTTCACCCTCTCTAACCACTGGTATACAAAATAGTCCCCAAGACAATCCATTAACCCTATCATTTTATCTCCCAACGCACACACTGGTAATAACACAATAAGTTGATAGAATTATTATAAATAGATTTGAAGGGGAATTTGCCTAAATGAGAGTGTGAATAGGAGAGGTTTGCTTTCTAGGGGATTCCCTAAAGAGAGTGTTGATACGGAAAATGTACGGGGGGGCCACCCAGCCTCAGCGTTGTAAAACTTTGCTCCTTCAGAGATCTGTGGGACAACTATAACCCATGGTTAGGAAAAGAATGTTCACCTTTTGCTGTCTTGCCATCGCTTGAATTCAACCATTAACTCCTCTTGGTAAGACCAAATTATGATGTAAGGCTATTAGCCAACAGGCTTAAAATCTTGGTGTTGCACTAAACCTATTCAAAGTCTAGAAACAAAACCTAATAAAAAATGCATTGGTGAGTCCTTTTAGAACCTCCAAAATGGAACAAAAACTCAATTTATTTGCTGGTACTGAAAGGGAGGTGTGAGTAGCTTGTTGTTAAAAAGTAAATTGTGAGATATATTGAATAAGGAGCCTTTCCCTTAATATTAGTACATTTTCTATGTGATATAGGTTTCAAGTTTCTTTCATCTGATCTTTGGGGGGGTGATTTTCAACGCTTCTTTCTTTTTGTAATGGGTTTTGGGGACCTTGTTGCTAAGTTCATTTGAGTTAGAGACAGAGACAGACCACCCTGACCCTAATTACATTCAGCTGATTAAATAGTAGTGTTTTGATGAATCTACCAGCTACTCAACATCACTGTTTTTTTATAATAAGTTAGCCGAGAAGGCAAGATTTCTCTGGTTACAGTGCTGGTCTTGGTCTTTAATCTAATATAAAAAAAGGGGGAACGAGAAATGTAGTGGGGGACCCATAATGAATGAAAACAGGGAACAGATTGGAATTACCATGGGGGACGGTTTTGGAAGGTGAAGAGGAGAATAAAAAGAGACATACATGAAATGGGGACCCCCCACAGACCAGCATACACAATAATTGCAGCTGGTAAAATCTCGCGATTTGAAAACTGGAAGAATTAAATCATTTGAGTTACACCTCCCCTTTGCACTGACATCTTGAGCACACGTTGTTAAACACAAGAATCATAACGTCTGTATTGTTAATGAATTTTTCCAAACAGTCCGAACACTTCTATCAGTTAACTGTCAATATTACTCCCAGGCAGCCTATCAATAGAATGTTCCCATTGGGCAGTTTTGTTTCATCAGGCAACTCAAACAAAATTAGTTTTAATCAGTCCAAAGAATTTGACCTGTATGACGGCCTAAATGGAGAAGAATTAATGATGGAATGAGAAATAAAAGAAGAGATACGAAGGGAAAGAACAAAAGAAAATAAACAAGAGAAATGACAAAGAGAATGTTTATACATAAGTATTGAGAAGGTTAATGGGAGGTGTGGTGGCGTATTACATACTGCAAGTTTATCACCCGTCTAGACAACGTTGTTTTAAACCCATTTCGTTGGTGGTTTCCTCCTAATGTATAGGGAGAACATACAAATTATAATAAATAATACTTACCAAATAACCCAAGGCCCATTTAAAGTCCAATCCCATCAGATTTTGCATAGGTCGGATTTCAATCTAATTTTTACCTGCATTAATTCTTTCCTGCTGTTTTGTAAATTTAACCCCCCCCCCCCCCTCTGGTCCCCCCTCACCTAACATTTATTTTACCATGTTAATTCTTAAAATCTAATCGCTCCTCTCGCATTAATTTCCCAGCTTCCCGTACCCAAATGGTTGAGTGGTAAGATTCACAATGAACCTAGTGACGAGTGCCAGGAACACAATACCCCAGTGGTGATGGTTAGTAACCCACGAAGTTCCCACTATTGAGTGCGAAGACACAATAACCCCAGCGGTGAGTGGGCGACTGAGCGTGGAGGGCTAATCGCACAATACCCATGGTGAGTGGAGAACCCATACCCAGCGGTGAGTAGCCACCCACAATGCCAGCAGTGATGGGGTCAGCAGAGCCCACAATTCCCCCACGGTGAAGTGGCAAGGTTCACAATAACATCCAGAGTTGAGTGGCAGAACCCATTGCTGAGTGGCAAAGATCCACACTACCCAAGTGGTGAGTGGCCATTGCCCACAAATACCCCACGGTGAGTGGCAGACCCAGTTGCGTAGTGACCCGTTTTACAAGACCCCAGCGTGAGTGGCCCACCTGCAATATCCCCGTGGTTGAGTGGCAAGACCCAATACCCTAATCGTTTCCTATGTCAGAACACTCAATGTCGCTAGGGTACGTAGGACCATCTGTCTACTTACTGCAAAAACCCTTAAAACCTTTATTGGTTAAGGCCCCCCCATTTTTGAACATTAACAAATTATTATTCAAATATTTTACTGGCAACAGCAAAAAATGTAACAAAGTAACAAGGCCCCCGTTTGTAATGGTTAATTGTAGATGGTTTTAAGAACCAACCCTTTAGTAAACGGTAATGGCAACAGTCACATAAAAGTGCCCTTTAAATCTCAGGGTTTCTTACCCATAATCCTCCTATAATATAAATGACAAATCAAGGCTTATGAATTTGGGGCCATATTGTAATCAAAAAGTGAAATAGCGCAAAATACCGCCGCCACATCGCAGCCGCCGGCGATAGATGGTATAATAAAGATTGGCTTTTAATTCAACTGTTTTCACCGAGCGTGTATTGATTTCCTGGGAAAAATGGCAATCAGTCCCTTCAATTCCCAATCAGTCCCTATTGTCCTCCCAACCAGAGTCCCATTCTCCTTACAATTGTTCCCATCTCCTTCCAGTTAGTCCCCTCCACCATTCATTCACTTTGCTCCCCTTGTCCCTCTTATCTGCCTTCCTTTTCCCCATTTTTTGCATTCAAATTAAGCGGATCTGGGATGATGAAGGGTTGGGGGGGGACTTTTGAAATTATATCTAAAATTGAATGTTTTTTTTTCTAAAATATCTTCTTCTTCTCTAGATATTTCTAAACATTTTTAAAAACTATGGGTAGATACATGTATTTTCCCAATTGTGTTTTTATTTTGTGTTATGACTTTTGAATTTGTGTAACACGCCATGGATTAATAACATATGTGTCTGTGTGCGAAAAACAACTTTAGAAAGTAGATCAAAATTTAAATCTGAAACTTTATTCTGTGTAAACACTTTTAATTATATTTTTTTTAATTACTTTTTTTTAAAAATATGTGAGAGAATTCTATAAAATCTTCAGCTGGGTTCGAGGGTACAATATTGTTCATAATTTTGGAAAATAACCGTTTTGTCTATAGATAATAACACTAAACTATGTAGTGCACTCAAAATTACAGTAGATGCGCCATTGTTGATTAGGGATGGCCGGTTCGCGGATCCGAACCCGGATCCGCCGCGGACTTATCCCGTCCGCGAACGGCGGATTTTTTTGGATTTTCCGCCATCCGAACTTCCGATTCGCGGATTTTTCACATCTTCGAAAATTTTCGAAAATACAAGGATTTCTCTAAATTCCATACATACATATTTTCGAAAATTTCGAAATTACGAGGATTACTTGTATTTTCGAAAATGCATATTTTCGAAAAATACATGAAAACTCGTAATTTCGAAAATTCCCGAAAAAAACGTGAAAAACTCGTAATTTCGAAAATTTCGAAAATATAAAAAATCTTGTTATTTCAAGGGTATTTTTAATTTTAACGGGTCCGCTCGCGGATTTTCGACCAGATTTTGCGAAGTTCGGACATCTCTATTGTTGATGGCAGATCTCGGTGATGCATGTGGGGATTATAAATCTTTGTGCTGCTTAAACTATAAATTAGTCTTAATAAGTAAATCTTTATTGGAAAAGAAAAAGGAAGTTCATATAGTATACTATGCAATATATAGTATACTATACTATGAACAAACTGGATTCATGCCAGGCAAATCAACCACTATTAATATTCAAAGCTCGCTAATCCAAACTCAACCGAATGACGATAATACAGGCCACAGATTTATACTTTACCTGAATGCACAGAAGGTCTTTGATTTACTAGAATGTTTTGGAGATAGATTTATTAAACTAGAGCAAATTTTATAAAACCACCCAGTCACCAGAGTCTCCCTCAATAGAACAACATAACTGCCATTGAGCTTGGACAGGGGACCAGACAAGGTTGTCCCCTATTCCTTATCAGTTTGCACTGGCAATAGATTTTCTTGCAATGAAAATAAGATCAAACCCAAATATTTGAGGACAGCAACTCGGACAGTATACTGAGTTAATTGAACTCTATGCGGATGACATTCTGTTATTGGATGCATTGAAACACTAACTTGAGGCACTCCACAATACTATAACAATCTATAGTCCCGTATATATAAACTTGTCCAAATCAAATTCATACGCATGGGATGAAGAGCCCAATACACATGGCCAGATAATATTCCCAATCCTTGTACAGTTGTTTAAATATCAGAGCTTTACAATCATAAGAAAACCCTAAAAAATTTTATGAACTTAACCTCCAACCTTTGATACAATTGGTGAAAGTATAAAACATCTTCCTGTGAACTTGATTGGATGGATTAACTTTTTTGCCAAAACTTCTATATGCACTTTATATGCACAGGTGAGTCTGTCCCCAAACCCAAACTTTTTTGGCACAAAATCATTTTGTTTATATTTTATCACTTCTCTCTTCGATTACCTGTTTGATAAAGAATCCTGTTGCGGGAGCTGGTATTCTACGCTCGTATAACAATAGTACTCTCCAGGATATCCCTGACTTTACCTAAACAGACAAAATAGATTCAATTTGTTAATGTTGACCTAGCTTACCATAAGATTCTATATGTCCATAGAAAATGCCCCACTAAATATACTAAAGTTTGGGACTCATGGCTTAACTCGGATGCAACTACTTTAAATCGAACTACCTGCTCCACCCAGGACGGCCCCTATTTCCCTTTTCCTCTCCCTTCAACCTCTCTAACCAACTGGTATACAATAATATTCCCCAAGACATACATTAACCCATCATTTATCTCCCAACTCAAACCCTGGTAATAGCACAATAAGTGATAGAAATATTATAAATAGATACATTTGATAGGGGATCCTAATGAAAATGTGATAGGAGAGTTTGCTTGCTAGGGGATCCTAAAGAGAGTGTGATAGTAAATGTAAGGGTCCACCCAGCCTCAGCTTGTAAACTTTGCTCTTCAGAGATCTGTGGGGCAACTATACCCATGTAGGAATATGTTGCACCTTTGCTGTCTTGCATTGATTGAGTCAACCATTAACTACTATGTAGACCAATATTATGTAAGGCTATTAGGCTAACAGTAAAGCCTGTGTGTTGCAATAACCTAGTCAAAGTCTAGACCAAAACCTAATTAAAATGCATTGGTGAGTGCTTTAGAACCTCAAGAATGGAACAAAAAAAAACTCAATTTATTGCTGGTACTGAAAAGTGAATAATCTTTTAAAATAAATTGTGATATATATATGGAATGAAGAGATTTTAGTACATTTTAGTATGTGATATGAGTTCCAAGTTTCTTCATCTGATCTTTGGGGGTGGTTTCACGCTTCTTGTGATATTGGGGACATTTGCTAATATCATTTGAGTTAGAGACAGAGACAGACACCTGAACCCTAGTTACATTAAGGCCGATTAAATAGTAGTTTGAATCTACCAGCTACTCAACTCACTGTTATAATAAGTGAGACTAGAAGACAGATTTCTCTTGGTCACAGTGCTGGTCTTTAGTTCTAATATAATAAAGGGGGACGAGAAGGATTGGGGGACCAGATTGAATGAAAAAGGAGACAGATTGGAATACAATGGGGGAATGGTTGGGAAGGTGAAGAGGAGAATAAAAAGAACATACAATGAATGAGGGACCCCACAGACCAGATACACAATAATGCAGCTGGTATCTCGTGATTGAAACTGGAAGAGTAGCATTTGAATGACACCATCTTGCACTGACGATCTTGAGCACACGTTAGATTAAACACAAGATCATACGTCTGTATTGTTGATGAATTTTCCAAACAGTCCGAACAACTTCTATTCAGTTAACTGTCCAATATTACCAGGAGCCTATCATATAGAAGGTTCACATTGGTCAGTTGTTTCAGGCAACTCAAAAAAATTAATCTGTCAAAGAATTTGACTCATGTATGACCGGCCTAAAATGGAAAGAAAGAAATAATGAATGGAAAATGAGAAATAAAAGAAGAGACGGAAGGGAAGAACAAAAGAAGAATAAACAAAGAGAATGAAAAACAGAATGTTATACAGAAGGATATGAAGAAGGTTAATGGGGAGGTGTGTGGCGTATTAAATACTGAAGTTTATCACCGTCTATAAACGTTGTGTTAAATAGGTGCAGAATAGGTGCACTGTACATTGGCTGATTTTTAATAAGATAAATGTATTCTAACTGTGGTGACAGCGTTGTTTTGTTGCTTGTCTTTGGTGGTGCAGACGGTGCTGGAAGGGGGTTGCTGTCACTGGTGCCCAAAGGTTCCAGCAGTCCATTAAAGACCGCAGGTTCAGTGTGGTTTAACAACATTCTCTATTGTTAACACCGATTAATTTAGTTTAAAACCAGTTTGTGGCAAACATTTGGATTGGAAACATTGACACATGTATACCAGCCCTAAGGCCAATTTACCTGTGTCTAATAATTAGCTACAAACTGTGGTGAGATACTTGTAGTCTGTAATTTCCTTTCCTCTTTTTAAATGGTTTTACCATAGTAAAAATGTCCCCTATATACAGCACACGGTCATTTTATTAATCTTTTGACTGCGTCTTTCAGGGCAGCAAAATATATATATATATAATATAAACACATGTAGTGTGGTTCCTCCTAATGTATAGGGAGACGATAACAAAATTATATAAATATATGACCAAATAACCAAATCTGTGATGGCCGTATTATTGGCCACAAGATTTTCTGTCTTTTCCCTTAGACATAGGCCATTATTGCCAAATCCATCAGATTTCATAGATATGAAACTAATTGTACCTGCATATAATTCCTGTGTGTATTATAACGCCACCCTCCCCCCTCCCCGTCTACATAATAGATAAAAAAGAGAGAAAAGGAGCAAAAATACAGGGGGAGTTGAGGAGTACCCACAATAGACCAATGGGAAAAGCACAAAGACCAGGGAGTGGAAGAGTGCATAGCAAATAATGGGAGGAGACCAAAGACCCAGAGGTGAGGAGCAAACACAAATGCAGAGTGATTGTAAGCAAGACCAGGCGGGGAGTGGGAAGGGCCATAAAAATCAGAGGGGTGGAGATGGAGTTCAGCAATACAGCGGTGGGGAGTGAACTCCGGTGACGGGCCCTGGGCTGGCCCGGTCCGATCGTCCCCATCGTTGCCGGTCGCTACGTTCTCGCCCCCCCATTGCGGTTTACCCTTTCTCTTTAACCTCAATCACTCTCTAGGGTGCCGTTCCCGCTAAGCCCGTTGTAATGGTTGTAGATGGGTCCCCAGGTGAATCTTCTGCGTAGTGCTTAATTCGGTTTCTCCCCTTCTCTTTCCTGCCAAGGCGTGTGTCCTGATTTAGTTGTCAGTTGTTTCTATGCGCACAACCTTCTGGCCAATTACCTTATGATCAGTCTCTCAAAGCGCGTGCTGTATATTCTGTTCCTTATCGAACCCTTCCTGGCTAAACCATGTGGTGTCCCTGGCCCAGCCCTGGCGCGACGTCATTTACTCTTGACCCTCCTCCTCCATCCAATCCATTTTTTCCTCTTTCATCACATGGGTTCTGTATCTTTCCACCGCACCTCCTTTTGTATCTTAACTTCCCTCTTTTTTCCGCCCCGTTTTTCTCATGGTCCGTCCTTCGTTTTCCTAGGCAGTCATCGTCCCACATGCTTATTCTGTTCTCAGTCTTTGCACGTTCCGTATCCAGGCCTTCCATTCATGTCCCAAAGGGTTCGATTACCAACTAGCTGGTATTGTCCTCGTTCAGACTTAACTAAGAGCCCCTCATCCCATAGGCCTGCACAGGTTACATCTCGAACTCGTTTCCTGTTTCGGATTCCGTATCTTCGCTTTTCGACTCGTGGAACGATATCAAAAGCAATGTTTGCGTGGGATGTGATAACAAGAGACGACGGAAAGGGACTATTCATTCATCATGTAGCTAGATGGGGCCATAGGTAGTGCGGTATAGCGCAGTCATCGATGGTTCTTTTTTCTCTACTTTAGTTCCTTTCCTTTACCTCTTTGAGGTGTTATTATTTCTGTGTATTGCGTCCTTCTCAGGGAGCTCACTTTTGCTCCAGATTTCTAGCTGATCACTTATAGTTCTGCAAAGTTGACCATTCCACAACTGCTTGCCGACCACTTTTCATGAGTTCCCCCCAATTATCGCAAGCACAATGGTTCGGAATAAACACCAATCAGCAACTTACTGTACCCAAAGGGGGGACAAACTAAAGTAGAGACACTTCCTGGAGTGATATAGGCACACACACTCTTGTGCCTGATCGCACAGGGACTACCAACATTGGCTGAGGGGACTAGACAAACAGAATGCCCAGAAGCCCTGTTCCTAATCTTCCAATAAATAGGCCAGATGGGATCAACCCATGAGGACCCTTTTGCATGTTTGGGTATATCCAACTTGTTGAATCAGCTGCCACGATGAATAAGAAAAACTGGAAATTCCTTTCATTTCCCAGTTATGTTCCATGGCAGCATTCACCAAGTTTTCCATTTCTTGTCCATTGTGCTAGAGGAGGAGCTTACCCACTGAATGCTGCCATGGAGGGAACATGACTGGGAAAGAGAAATTACAATAAATAGGAATGGATGTTCTTTTTATTGGTTCTTGTACCATTGCTCTTCCCTTTGCTCTCACCTTTATTTCTCCTTTATTATTATTATTATTATTATTATTATTATTGTGGATTTATATAGCGCCAACATTCACAAATCTGGAAAAAAATTTACCATTGAAAGTTTGAGCCCAAAAATTTCCTGATTGAAATTGAAATTCTGCTTCAAAACCGCAGCTAAATCACAAAATTTTGGTAACAAAATAGCAAATCTTCATTGGAATTTTTAGTTTTGTAAATGTTTGTTTTTTGCCAGAATTTCACTGTAAATTTCAAAGGTAATTTCCCCCCTTAAAGCTTATAGTTTAATCACAAAACCAGTTTCAATGTGAAATCACGGACATGTCTACTTCTCCATTAATTCCTTCTGTCCTTCACTTTTTTCTTTTACTCCTTGTACATGTTTTCTGTTCTATTTATAGGATTTAATGTTCCTTTCCATTTTACTTCTCCTTACATTCTTCTTTCTATTCCGTTTATTTCACCTAATCCAATTTATTTACCTTTATCCATCCATTCATTCTGCTTCTTATTTTCTCTTTTTGTTCTTTTACCAATCTGCTTCTCCCTCCTTCCAATCTGCCCCTTTAACTCCCATCTGCCCCTTTAACTCCCATCTGCCCCTTTAACTCCAATCTGCCCCTTTAACTCCTATCTCCCATTTACCTTTCAATCATTCCCCCTTCCTCTTCCAATCAGTCCATCTTCTTTCATATCCCCTTCTTTACCTATTAGATCCTTACAATCCCCATTCTCCTTCTAATCAGTTCCTCCCCATTCCTTCAGTCAGCCCCCATTCGATGCCTATGATTAAGGACGTTAACACGTCCAAAATGTGTCAGGCTTACTACTCTTGTCTTTCTATTGTAATTATGTGCCCTGAGTAGATGGTATTAATAAAGATTGGCTTTTAATTCAACTGTTTTCACCGAGCGTGTATTGATTTCCTGGGAAAAATGGCATCAAGACCCTTTACATGTTTGGAACAGCCCCCATTCTCCATCAATTCAATCCCCCCATTATTTAGTCAGTCTCTGTTTTCTCCAATCAGCCCTGGATCTCTATCACAACACGCCCATTTACTTTTGATCAGTCCCTATTGCCCTATTTTCAACCCTTTCTTCTATTTAACCCTTTCCTTCCTCCTTTCATCCCTACCAACAATTCACATCCTGTTTACCTTCCATCAGTCCCTTCAATTCCCAATCAGTCCCTATTGTCCTCCCAACCAGAGTCCCATTCTCCTTACAATTGTTCCCATCTCCTTCCAGTTAGTCCCCATTATCCTTCCATCAGCTCCCATTTATCCTTCCAGTCAGTCTCTCATTCTTTTCCCAATCAATCTCCATATTCCCTCCAGTCATTTCTCATTGTCTTTCCAATCTTTCCACCATTCATTCACTTTGCTCCCCTTGTCCCTCTTATCTGCCTTCCTTTTCCCCATTTTTTGCATTCAAATTAAGGATCAGCACTGTAACCACAAGAGTCACTGTTTCATTCATAATTACAGCAAGCAGAATAGCTGGGAGTCTCAAACTCCTACCTGGTATTCAACCTGCATGAATGTAACAGGAAGGCAGAGCTATTAAGGTAACGGTGCCTGTCTCTGCTGGAAACACAAAGTAGACTGAACATCCCACATGCCATGACCCCCAGTGCAGCCTAATACATATTTACCCGGCAGAGTAAGGCAGCAGGATTTCCAGCGTTGCTCCTTAGCCATTGGTCCATCAGAGACGGTCTCCAGGTAATGACTGAAGAAACATAAGGATGTCGACCCATTCAAAAGAGTCAGAAAGTCAGTGCAGAATTGTGATGATCCATCCTGCATGTGCCTAAGTGCAATAATCCAAAAAACATCTGTGGGGGATTTAGGGGGTTTGGGTGGTTGTGCTTTTTAAATCATGAGGTAAGGGACAAATAAAAGGAATGTGCACTTTTTCAGTTTAGATGCCCTTTAATAAAGTGTCAAACAGGAGTTGCAAAGTAAATGTTTAATCTTCTAAATAGTTAAAACTGGGAGCGTGAAAACCAAAACCCAAAATGAAATCCTAAGGAAAGATAAAGTGCAGTCACATATCACTTTAATGCTGTTCACCTATTGGGTTGGATGAATTAAATCTCAGGAAGAGAAAATAAACAAACCCCCCAAAAAGGTGGGAACTGGTTCAATTTATCACTGAACAAAGCCTCAGGGAGTTTATTGTAAGGACAATGAATCTATTGGTATAAAGTGGTCATTTCCCCATGGGTGCCTCTTCTCCAGTGTGGATTAATTTAATTTAGCTAGTCAGTAGGCCTTACTATAAGTGAAGAAACTGTAGGAGCCAATATAGGTCTAAAAATGTATTATTATATTGAATGGTTTTCTCAAGAAACATTCTTCTTCTCTAGACATTTTTAATGGGATCTGGGACGATGAATGTTTTTTTCAAAAATATCTTCTTCTTCTCTAGATATTTTCTAAACATTTTCAAAAACTATGGGTAGATACATGTATTTTCCCAATTGTGTTTTGATTTTGTGTTGTTATGACTTTGAATTTGTGTCAACGCGAAAAAAGAATAGAAAGGAAAAGTGTTGTGTACACGCTTTGAATTTGGCTTTTGAAAGTTCACATGCAGAAGGTAACACACCATGGTTACACAGAGAATTAATAACGTGTGTGTCTGTGTGCGAAACACAACTTTAAATCTGAAACTTTATTCTGTGTAAACACTTTTAATTATTATATTTTTTTTTAATTACCTTTTTTTCAAATTATGTGAGAGAATTCTATAAAATCTTCAGCTGTGCATTGGGGTTCGGGGTTCAATATTGGTCATGATATTGGAAAAATAAGGGCTTGTCTATAGATAATAACACTAAAATAGTAATGCACTCACAATTACAGTAGATGCGCCATTGTTGATGGCAGATCTCGGTGATGCATGTGGGGATTATAAATCTTTTGTGCTGCTTAAACTATAAATTAGTCTAAATAAGTGAATCTTTATGGAAAAGAAAAAGGAAGTTCATATAGAAGACAGACTTAGCTGTTAGATAAGAACTTTAACCAGCTACAGGCAGCACCTGTGTCACTAGTAAGATATATTCCAGTATAAAGAGGGCTATAGGATTAGGGTGGGACATATTATTCTCTCTCTTTCTAAAGTATCCGTAAGGACTTGGAATATGCAACATAGTTGTGAGATTCCATATAGAAAAAGGACTGGAATTGAACTGCAAAGTGTTTGGAGAAGGTAGGCTGGATTAGTAAGAGAACTTGACTATGCAGATATATTAGATACATGATCATTAATTGTATAGAAATAGAGAACTAAAGAATTCACATGCCACTCATCCACATATGGAACCCTTTCCCGTTTGGACTATATAATTTTGTCCCAGACCTGGCCAAGCCGTCACGCAAGGTAACACATCTACCCAGAGGAACACCAGATCATGCCCCAGTAAAAGTAAAAAGTACTCCAAAAACCAACCTACAGATGAATTTGTTTCTTGAAACTGAACTCTTCTCTCCTCACCTGATAAAGTCTGGGAACAACAACTATATATGTAGATTGATTAAAGGGGAAGTTCAGTGCAAATGTAGTTTTCAGAAAAAAAGGCAGTATTTTTCATCCCAATGACCTTAATCTGCCAATTCAACATTTTGTCTGTGTATAATAAATGAAACTAAAACACTGTTGCAGGACCCCTAGTAGAGACCGTTATGGTCTTGCCTGTACCCGTGCGGGTTGATTCGGTTGCTCTGTAGAGATCTGAGCATGTTTGATCCATCCAACAGCCAATCAGTGAGAAATTCTCTTAGGAACTGTGGTGCATTCTGGAGACGAGGACCGTTAAAACCTGAAATGTCGCTCACTAATATCAACAGCAGGGCCAGGGCAGGGAACAGCAAAGGGTTATGAAATCAACTGATTTTCAAATGGAAGAGAATATGTAGAATAACTAAGAAGGCATTACACAATACAATTTAAAAATATTGATAATTTCCACTGAACTGTCCCTTAAGGAGATTTCACACCCCACTAAAAGGGATGTTCTAAAAACAAATCATCAACAGAACTATATCAAAGCTCAAGACAGCAAACACAAAGAACACGCGGAACAAGAAGTGCTATGCACTGAACATGCATATATCCTAAGCCCAACAACAGAAACCCAGGCAGAGGGGCATAAAGCAAATACAACCTATAAGGATTTGCTCCAAAAATAGCACACAAGAAATGAATTTACTTTAACCAATCCTACTTTGATCAAGGAAACCAATCACCTACTAACATACATGTTAAATAAGCAAAATAAAGATAATGTGATATTAAAAATCCAAGACTCAGTGCTGGGAACTCTTAATATTCATATCACAGAGGAAATACGTACTTACATGGCGGATATACAACTCCCTAAACTAACAGTACAACACTCTAGACTAACATCTCTCCATTGAAGAATGTAAGCAAGCAGTTCAAGATCTCAATCCAGAAAAAGCATCCGGCCTAGATCAACTCTCTGCAGAAATCTTTAGGCGATCTTCGGATATATTAACACCACCCCTACTGCAAATGTATCAGGACCCGTTACATCACCAAAGCTTACCTACTTCCCTTATGAAGCCAAAATTACACTACTATTTAAAGACCCCACGGATCCTAACTTGCAAAATTGTTGCAAACAGGCTACATCATAGATTTTAACATTTATAGGCCCTGAACAAACTGGATTCATGCCAGGCAAATCAACCATTATTAATATTCAAAGCTAAAGCTTGGTGTTGCAATAACCTAGTCAAAGTCTAGACCAAAACCTAATTAAAATGCATTGGTGAGTGCTTTAGAACCTCAAGAATGGAACAAAAAAACTCAATTTATTGCTGGTACTGAAAAGTGAGTAATCTTTTTAAAATAAATTGTGATATATATTGTAATGAAGAGATTTTCTTAGATATTAAGTACATTTTAGTATGTGATATGAGTTCCAAGTTTCTTCATCTGATCTTTGGGGGTGATTTCACGCTTCTTGTAATGTTGGGGACATTTGCTAATTTCATTTGAGTTAGAGACAGAGACAGACACCTGAACCCTAATTACATTCAGGCTGATTAAATAGTAGTTTGAATCTACCAGCTACTCAACTCACTGTTATAATAAGTGAGACTAGAATACAGATTTCTCTTGGTTACAGTGCTGGTCTTGGTCTTTAATTCTAATATAAAAAAGGGGGACGAGAAGGATTGGGGGGCCAGATTGAATGAAAAAGGAGACAGATTGGAATACAATGGGGGACTGGTTGGAAGGTGAAGAGGAGAATAAAAAGAACATACAATGAATGAGGGACCCCACAGACCAGATACACAATAACGCAGCTGGTATCTCGCGATTGAAACTGGAAGAGTAGCATTTGAATGACACCATCTTGCACTGACGATCTTGAGCACACGTTAGATTAAACACAAGATCATATGTCTGTCGCCGGGACTGGAAGAAAGAAGACGCCGCCCAAGGGCTCTTTTAAGATCCGCACACTGGGGGTGACCCCGCCATAGGCACTTGTAAGTGCCGCAAAGGCCCTGATAGGGCCGGGGAGGGGGGTCCCGGTTCGTGCTGCGGGACCCCTTAAGCCCCAAAAGGCCCTTCTCAGGGCCCCGCTGGAGGGTGCCTCCACCCCTCCAGCGGATCCCTCCCTTCCCCTCCCGGGAGTGGCCGGGGCGGGGGCTTGGAGGGGTTGTGGGGAGGGGGGTGCGCGGCGGGTGGTCGCAACCACCTGCTGCGGCCCCTTCCCGGCAGCCCCTCCTAGCCTCCTGTTCCGAGATTGCCGCGAGCGGGGAAGGGGTTGGGAGGGGCTGCTGGGAAGTGGTGGCGGGGGGGTCTTCGCCGCCGCGGGGGGTTGAGGGCGGGGTGGTATTGGCTGCTTTTGCAACCTTCAAGGTGGCGAAGTAAAACAGCCGATACTAGCAGAGCGAAACACATACCGCCGCTTTATAAATCGAAGCGGCGGTAACAGGTAAGTATCGCCGCAAAGGGTTAACGCTTTGTTAACTTTTCGCAGCCGTTTTCGGACATTAATAAATCGCGTTAAACGCGATTTATGCGTTAATGTCAGGGAAAACGCCCGCGAAAACTTAACGAAGCTTTATAAATATGCCCCTTAGTCTGTCAGTTTTTAATTAGCAAAACCCTGACAATTACATTTATGAATAGTCTCCTCAATCAGCAGGTGATCAGGTAACTTTACCCATAATCAGATATCCCACCCTGGTAAAATTAATTTCAATGGGTTAACCAGCCAAGCCCTGTCTTCCACCACTGGACCAGAAACCAAAGATTGGTGGTCTAGGACCTTCATATTAGGTATCTTCCAGCCAAACCTGGACAGTTGGGGTTAATGTTGTTAATCTCAATGTTTAAAGAGGTGGTGAAAAACTTTAAAATTAATTAACAGCCCACACCTCACTACTCACTTTCTCCATGTCCTGTGCATCATTTTTTTTCATTTCCAAGTCATCATGGCAGCTGATTCACCAAGTGGGTCTTGCAGGTTTCCTTCTGAGAAGGTTTGCAAAAGTATTCCTACATTTCTAGTTAAATCTTCAAAATTGAAAAACAGATTTTCCCTCAAAGAGTCCACAAAAACAGTCGTTTTTCATTTCTATGTTTCAAAGACAAGTTGGGGGATGCAAGTTTGGGACAGGAATTGACAGGGTTGCATGGACAGAAGGGGGTTCAAAATCAAACATCCGGAATGCGATAGTCAATAGGTAAAGCTAGCCAGACAGTAAAAAATAAGAGTAGGTTTTATTGAACTTTGAAAACTCTTCAGTGTTACACTAAATAGCAAATCATAAAGAACCAAAGAGTCGCTGTTTAAGTCCAATTAAAGTTAAAACCAAAAAAAAAGACCCCAATAGCTTTTGACATCCCAAATTTGGAAACAGATTTTACAAGCACGTGAGTGGAATCAAGAGATTCTTCAATTCATCAGGAGCTTACGGAAAACTGATATAAAGACCTCAAAACTGGTTACCAGGTTTCATCCAGATATGAAGACTTTCTGCCTTCTTTCTTTTCAAAAGCACAGAATAAAGAAGAGAAAAAATGGCACACATTTGCTCTGGTAAGGGAAATGTTATATTAGCTAAAAAGAATGGAGAAAGGGACAGTTTTTTCTCATTCCCAAAGAATAAAGGAGACTTGCAGGGTTTCTGGCCATCAATAGGTAGGGTGTTACCGTAGAATAAGTTACCAATCAGCAAGTGAAACACGGTAAGGACACACAGGTAGTCTGGGAAATGAGAAAAGGAACAATAGCAGAAGTACCAAATCAGTAGTTGAAGAGAGGTCAGCAACAAGAAGACAGGAGCAACATCAGAAGGACCAAATCAACAAAGGAAGAGTGGTCAGGACAAGCAGATGGTCAATAACAGGAAGATGGAAGCAGCTGCAAAAGTACCAAATTAGTGAGGAAAGAGTGGTCAAAACAAGCTGGAGGGTGGGAACAAACAGAATTCAGAAGAAAATCACAAGATCAAGTATGAAGCACAATTGGTTTGGAATAAACACCAATCAGCACTTACTGTACCCAAAGGGGGGACAAACTAAAGTAGAGACACTTCCTGGAGTGATATAGGCACACACACTCTTGTGTCTGATCGCACATGGACTACCAACATTGGCTGAGGGGACTAGACAAACAGAATGCCCAGAAGCCCTGCTCCTAATCTTCCAATAAATAGACCAGATGGGATCAACCCATGAGGACACCTTTTGCATGTTGGGTATATCCAACTTGGTTAATCAGCTGCCACGATGAATAAGAAAAACTGGAAATTCCTTTCATTTCCCAGGTTTGTTCCATGGCAGCATTCCCCAAGTTTTCCATTTCTTGTCCATTGTGCTAGAGGAGGAGCTTACCCACTGAATGCTGCCATGGAGGGAACATGACTGGGAAAGAGAAATTACAGAGTAAAAGGAATGGATGGTTAGCTTTCGTTCACTGGAAATTTCAAAGGCAATTTTTTCTCTCAAAACTTTATTTACCTTTATCCATTCATTCTGCTTCTTATTTCTCTTTCCATTCCTTTACCAATCTGCTTCTCCCTCCTTCCTATCTGTCCCTTTAACTCCTATCTGCCCCTTTACCTTTCAATCAGTTCCCCCATTCCTTCAGTGAGCCCCCCATTCTCCATCAATTCTATTCACCCCCATTATTTATCAGTCTGTGTATTTCTTCCAATCAGCCCTGGATCTCCATCACAACATCCCCATTCTGCTTCTGATCAGTACCCATTCCATTATTTTCAACCCTTTCTTCTATTTAACCCCTTCTTCCTCCATTCATCCCTACTAACAATTCGCATCCGTTTATCTTCCAATCAGCCCTATTGTCCTCCGTTCTCCTTTCAATCTTTCCCATCTCCTTCCAGTTAGTCCCACATTACTTCCATCAGTTCAAATTATCCTTCCAGTCAGTCTCTCATTCTTTCCCAATCAATCTCCATATTTCCCTTCCAGTCATTCCTCCTTGTCTTTCCAATCTATCCACCATTCATTCAGTCTGTTCCCTCTCTCCCTCTAATCTACCTCACTTTTCCCCATTTTTAACATTCAAATTAAGGATCAGCACTGTAACCACGAGAGTCGCTGTTTCATTCATAATTACAGCAAGCAGAATAGCTGGGACACTCAAGGTTCGTACACATGTGTGATTGCGGGTGCCGACGCACAATGTGTACGAAATACTGGTACGAAACTGGGTATTTTATCACATACTGGTACCAAAACTGGAAATTTTATCACATACTGGTACCAAACTGGGAATTTTATCACATACTGGTACCAAACTGGGAATTTCATCACATACTGGTACCAAACTGGGAATTTTATCACATACTGGTACCAAACTGGGAATTTAATCACATACTGGTACCAAACTGGAAATTTTATCACATACTGGTACCAAACTGGGAATTTCATCACATACTGGTACCAAACTGGGAATTTTATCACGTACTGGTACCAAACTGGGGTTTTATCACCTACTGGTACCCAACTGGGAATTTATCATACTGGTACCAAACTGGGAATTTATCACATACTGGTACCAAACTGGGAATTTCATCACATACTGGTACCAAACTGGGAATTTAATCACATACTGGTACCAAACTGGGAATTTTATCACATACTGGTACCAAACTGGGAATTTCATCACATACTGGTACAAACTGGGAATTTTATCACATACTGGTAAAACGGGAATTTATCACATACTGGTACCAAACTGAATTTCATCACATTACTGAGTACAAACTGGGAATTTTATCACATACTGGGCCCCATTTATAAAATCCCATGATCCCTGACAGACCAGATCGAACTCTCTGAGCCCAGTTCCAGTTCCCTAACCCCTGCTATTGGCTTAGTCCCCCAGCAGCACAGAATCCCACAAAGACCCTTCCTGACCCTATTTCTTTCCCAGCTCAGCTGCCTGTAGCCCTGCACTGTTATGATATCAATAATAAGTACCTGCAGCTTCTATCCATGTTCTCTCAGTCTCCTCCTTGGTCCTTGCAGCCAGTCAACCAGTAGCTGCTCCACCCCCAGGGCTCAGAGGTGGACAGAGAGCACATCTCAGGGCTGTCACTCACTCACTCACAGCCATTACTGGAGGGGGGTGAAGAAGGTGGGGTCTGCAGGACTTCAGCTCAGGACAAACATTTAGTGAAAGAGAGGGGGAAGGAGGGGTGCTACCAGGAGAGCCGGGGAAGTAACCACAGGGAGGGCCTTGGAGCCCCATCTTTTTATTTCTCCTATGACAGATATAGCCTCCTCCCAGAAAACCCCTGTGGATGAAGATCCGATAGGGGCCCAATCATAGTTGTGCTGTGGGGCCCAGTGATTCCTAGCTACGCCACTGAAGGGTGAGTTACTGCTCTGCGATTGGTTCCACTTTACAAGGTGAGATGAGCTCTGTGTTTCGCGCGAGCGTGCCGTCATCAGGCATCCCCTCCCAGGTATCCCACTACTCCCGGATCTTCCAGGAGTCTCCTGCAAATCGGGTGGTCTCCCGCGAGACCACCCCGATCTCCTGCAACAGAGAAGAGTCCTGAATCTCCTCCCCGTTACGCCCCCTTTATGTGTGCCATGCCCACAGACCGCCCACGGCATGCCCTACCACACCCCTAACCCCCCCTAGCGCATATGCCCCGCCCACTGTGTGCCGTCAATGATGTCACACAGCGTAGCCACGCCCCCTCATCACGCCCCCTAACCCACCCTGCCCGGAAGGACGAAGAGGCAGGGTGGGATGTCTGCACTTCGATAATCAATACGCGGTGGGCATCACCCTAAGGGCTAGGCCACACTGCTGCGTTTTTTTTTGCGCTTGCGTTTGCGATTGCGCATGCGATTTTACAAAATCATTGAAAACGCGACAACGCAAAAAAACCGCGCGTTTTTCGGTGCGATTGCGTTTTGCGTTCTGCATTTTTAATCGCAATCGCATGCGTTTTCCTATACTTATTGAAGAAATCGCAATCGCAATTGCAGTGTGGCCTAGCCCTAAGTCCCCTTAAAAACAGGGAGATGTACCCAGAGCTGTATGGCTGCTTTCAGGTTGCTGTTCTCGGGGATTTTTCAGATCGGCAGCTCTACGGTCACCGCTAGCAAACTCCTGAATCCACTCGATGTCCATTCATCCGATGTCTCTGGGTAGGTCTCCCAGGGGGGATTCAGTATCAGCTTTGAAGCTCCTGTGCGACTTTAATTTCAGTTATAAGCTTAGTCACACTAAGTGCTACAAAGCCAAATATTGAATCACGTGCGTTGGCTGTGTGGATGTCTTTTGTGATACCCACAAAGCTGCTGCAAGAAAGTTTCTGGTACCGCAGGCCACAGGTGTGCCGTGTGTCCCTCTGCGTGTAACGTAAGTGATTTATGTACCAAGAAGGGGGGCAGTACGGCTGCTATAAGAATTGCAGAGTGGAGCAGAGCTGCAGTGAGGAGAGGGTTTTCAGCATTGTCATTTTTTTGGAGAGGTATCTGGGCTTAGATTTTCTTGTGGTCTCGGCCTTATTTTTGTCCTGGGATCTATTTGTCCTTATATGTTTCCTGGGCCCCTTTTTGACCCTATATGTGTCCTGGGCCTTTTTTTGACCCTATATGTGTCCTCGGCCCCTTTTTGACCCTATATGTTTCATGGGCCCCTTTTTGACCCTATATGTGTCCTGGGCCCCTTTTTGACCCTATATGTTTCCTTGGCCCTTTTTTGGCCCTATATGTGTCCTGGGCCCTATTTGACCCTATATGTGCCCTAGGCCTTATTTTGTCCTAAAAGTGGCCTGGGCCCTATTTGTCCCTATATGTGTACTGGGCCCTATTTGTCTCTATACGTGTCCTGGGCTCTATTTTATCCTAAAAGTGTCCTGGGCCCTATATGTGTTCTGGGCTCTATGTGCTCACAAGTAGTGAGCCGAGTATTTGGGAGAGCCTGCCTGGGGGATTTAAGTGAGCGTGTGTGTGTGTTGTATTTAAAGCCATCTGAGACTGTGTGATCTTTGGAGGGATCTAAGCTTGTGGAAAATCCTGGGAATCATCTGAAGACCGAGGACGTCCAAGGACAAACCGAGGACATCTGGAGATCTGGAGGAGCCTGCGCAGTTATCTCCGAGGAAAGCTGGAGTAAAACTACCTGGTAAAAGGAAGTTCATATAGAAGACAGACTTAGCTGTTAGATAAGAACTGTAACCAGCTACAGGCAGCACCTGTGTCACTAGTAAGATATATTCCAGTACTGGCAACAGCAAAAATGTAACAAAGTACAAGTCAAGTTGTAATGGTTAATTGTAGATGGGTTAAGACAAACCTTTAGTAAAGTAATGGCACATGTACAGTAAATTGCCTTTAAATCTCAGGTTTCTTACCCATAATCCTCCCTATATAAATGACAAGCAAGGCTTATGATTTGGGGGCATATTTATAAAAAAAGTGAAATTAGCGCAAAAAAATTACCGCTGCACATCGCAGCCGCGAAAATAGGGCTATCGCCATATTTATAACAGCGAGCGCCATTGCCGTGATATGTATTGCAGCCGCGATGTGTTGCGGTTATTTTAAGTCCCTTCGCGGCGATACTGTTTGCACTGACGATCTTGAGCACACGTTAGATTAAACACAAGATCATATGTCTGTCGCCGGGACTGGAAGAAATTAGATTAAACACAAGATCATATGTCTGTCGCCGGGACTGGAAGAAAGAAGACGCCGCCCAAGGGCTCTTTTAAACTTGAGGCACTCCACAATACTATAACAATCTATAGTCCTGATATATAAACTTGTCCAAATCAAATTCATACGCATGGGATGAAGAGCCCAATACACATGGCCAGATAATATTCCCAATCCTTGTACAGTTGTTTAAATATCAGAGCTTTACAATCATAAGAAACCTAAAAAATTTTATGAACTTAACCTCCAACCTTTGATACAATTGGTGAAAGTTAAAACATCTTCCTGTGAACTTGATTGGATGGATTATTAACTTTTTTGCCAAAACTTCTATATGCACTTTATATGCACAGGTGAGTCGTCCCCAAACCCAACTTTTTTGGCACAAAATCATTTTGTTTATATTTATCACTTCTCTCTTCGATTACCTGTTTGATAAAGAGTTCTTTGCGGAGCTGGATTCTACGCTCGTATAACAATAGTACTCTCCAGGATATCCCTGACTTTACCTAAACAGACAAAATGAATTCAATTTGTTAATGTTGACCTAGTACCATAAGATTCTATATGTCCATAGAAAATGCCCCACTAAATATACTAAAGTTTGGGACTCATGGCTTAACTCGAATGCAACTACTTTAAATCGAACTACTGCTCCACCCAGGACGGCCCTATTTCCCTTTCCTCTCCCTTCAACCTCTCTAACACAACTGGTATACAATAATACCCCAAGACATACATAACCCATCATTTATCTCCCAACTCACACACTGGGTATAGCACAATAAGTGATAGAATATTATAAATAGATACATTTGATAGGGGATCCTAATGAAAATGTGATAGGAGAGTTTGCTTGCTAGGGGATCCTAAAGAGAGTGTGATAGTAAATGTAAGGGTCCACCCAGCCTCAGCTTGTAAACTTTGCTCTTCAGAGATCTGTGGGGCAACTATACCCATGTAGGAATATGTTGCACCTTTGCTGTCTTGCATTGATTGAGTCAACCATTAACTACTATGTAGACCAAATTATTATGTAAGGCTATTAGGCCAACAGCTAAAGCCTGGTGTTGCAATAACCTAGTCAAAGTCTAGACCAAAACCTAATTAAAATGCATTGGTGAGTGCTTTAGAACCTCAAGAATGGAAACAAAAAAACCTCAATTTATTGCTGGTACTGAAAAGTGAATAATCTTTTAAAATAAATTGTGATATATATTGGAATGAAGAGATTTTTAGTACATTTTAGTATGTGATATGAGTTCCAAGTTTCTTCATCTGATCTTTGGGGGTGGTTTCACGCTTCTTGTGATATTGGGGACATTTGCTATATCATTTGAGGAGAGACAGAGACAGACACCTGAAACCCTAGTTACATTAAGGCCGATTAAATAGTAGTTTGAATCTACCAGTCTCACTCACTGTTATAATAAGTGAGACTAGAAGACAGATTTCTCTGGTCACAGTGCTGGTCTTTAGTTCTAATAATAATAAAGGGGGACGAGAAGGATTGGGGGACCAGATTGAATGAAAAAGGAGACAGATTGGAATACAATGGGGGACTGGTTGGAAGGTGAAGAGGAGAATAAAAAGAACATACAATGAATGAGGGACCCCACAGACCAGATACACAATAATGCAGCTGGTATCTCGTGATTGATGAAACTGGAAGAGTAGCATTTGAATGACACCATCTTGCACTGATGATCTTGAGCACACGTTAGATATAAACACAAGATCATAAGTCTGTATTGTTGATGAATTTCCAACAGTCCGAACAACTTCTATTTAGTTAACTGTCCAATATTACCAGGCAGCCTATCATATAGAAGGTTCACATTGGTCAGTTGTTTCAGGCAACTCAAACAAATTAATCAATCAAAGAATTTGACTCATGTATGACCGGCCTAAATGGAAAGAAAGAAATAATGAATGGAAAATGAGAAATAAAAGAAGAGACGGAAGGGAAGAACAAAAGAAGAATAAACAAGAGAATGAAAAACAGAATGTTATACAGAAGGATATGAAGAAGGTTAATGGGGAGGTGTGTGGCGTATTAAATACTGAATTTATCACCGTCTATAAACGTTGTGTTAAATAGGTGCAGAATAGGTGCACTGTACATTGGCAGATTTTTAATAAGATAAATGTATTCTAACTGCGGTGACAGCGTTGTTTGTTGCTTGTCTTTGTGTGGTGCAGACGGTGCTGGAAGGGGGTTGCTGTCACTGGTGCCCAAAGGTTCCAGCAGTCCATTAAAGACCGCAGGTTCGGTGTGGTTTAACAACATTCTCTATTGTTAACACCGATTAATTTAGTTTAAAACCAGTTTGTGGCAAACATTTGGATTGGAAACATTGACACATGTATACCAGCCCTAAGGCCAATTTACCTGTGTCTAATAATTAGCTACAAACTGTGGTGAGATACTTGTAGTCTGTAATTTCCTTTCCTCTTTTTAAATGGTATTTTACCATAGTAACAATGTCCCACCCTATATACAGCACACGGTCATTTTATTAATCTTTTGTCTGCGTCTTTCAGGGCAGCAAAATATATATATATATATAAAACACATGTAGTATGGTTCCTCCTAATGTATAGGGAGACGATAACAAATATATAAAATATGACCAAATACCACAATCCTGTGATGGCCGTATTATTTGGCCAAAGATTTTCTGTCTTTTCCCTTAGACATATGGCCCATTATTGCCAAATCCCATCAGATTTTCATAGATCTGAAATAATTGTACCTGCATAATAATTCCCTGCTGTTTGTTATAAACGCCCCCCTCCCCTCCCCCCGGTCTCACCTAAATCTATATCTGCTATCGGCATTAAGTTCTCAGCATTCCCGTACCCAGGGGTTGAGTGGTAGATCCACAGCACCTAGTGACAAGTGCCAGGCCCACAATACCCAGTGGTGAGTGGCAGTACCCACAATAGACCAATGGTGAGTGGAAAACGACATACCCCAGCAGTGAGTGGCAGACAGAGTGGGGAGGGCTATCGCACAATACCCAGTGGTGAGTGGAGACCCACAATACCCAGCGGTGAGTAAGCCAACCACAATGCCCAGCAGTGATTGTCAAGCCCACAATACCCCAGCGGTGAGTGGCAAGGTTCACAATAAAACATCCAGAGGTGAGTGGCAGACCATTGCTGAGTGCCAGATCCACAAATACCAAGCCGTGAGTGGCAGTGCCCACAATACCCCACGGTGAGTGGCAGACCCAGTGCGGAGTGACCGGTTTACAATACCCCAGCGGTGAGTGGCCCACCTGCAATATCCCAGTGGTGAGTGGGAGACCCAAGACTCTAATCGGTCTATGTCAGACACTCAATGTCGCTAGGGTACCTAGGACATACTGTCTACTTACTGCAAAAACCATTAAACCTTATGGGTTAAGGCCCCATTTTTAATATTAAAAAAAATTAATTACATCAAATATTCTACTGGCAACAGCAAAAATGTAACAAAGTACAAGTCAAGTTGTAATGGTAATTGTAGATGGGTTAAGACAAACCTTATAGTAAGTAATGGCACATGTACAGTAAATTGCCTTAAATCTCAGGTTTCTTACCCATAATCCTCCCTATATAAATGACAAGACAGGCTTATGATTTAGTCGTCAGTTTTTAATTAGCGAAACCCTGACAATTACATTTATGAATAGTCTCCTCCAATCAGCAGGTGATCAGGTAACTTTACCCATAATCAGATATCCCACCCTGGTAAAATGAATTTCAATAGGTTAACCAGCCCTGTCTTCCACCACTGGATCAGAAACCAAAGATTGGTGGTCTAGGACCTTCTAATTAGGTATCTTCCAGCCAAACCTGGACAGTTGGGGTTAATGTTGTTAATCTCAACGTTTAAAGGTGGTGAAACCATTAATATTATTAATAACAGACCACACCTCACTACTACATTCTCCATGTCCTGTGCATCATTTTTTTTCATTTCCAAGTCATCATGGCAGCTATCACCAAGTGGGTCTTGCAGGTTTCCTTCTTGAGAAGGTTTGCAAAAAGTATTCCTCATTTCTAGTTAAATCTTCAAATTGAAAAACAGATTTCTCAAAGAGTACACAAAACAGTCGTTTTTCATTTCTTATGTTTCAAAGACAAGTTGGGGGATGCAAGTTTGGGACAGGAAATGACAGGGTTACATGGACAGAAGGGGGTTCAAAATCAAACATCCGAAATGCTATAGTCAATAGGTAAAGCTAGCCAAACAGTAAAAAATAAGAGTAGGTTTTATTGAACTTTGAAAACTCTTCAGTGTTACCATAAATAGCAAATCATAAAGGACCAAAGAGTGCTTGTTTAGTCCAATTAAAGTTAAAAAAAAAAGACCCCAATAGCTTTTGACAACCCAAATTTGGAAACAGATTTTACAAGCACGTGAGTGGAATCAAGAGATCCTTCAATTCATCAGGAGCTTACGGAAAACTGCATATAAAGCCTCAAAACTGGTTACCAGGTTTCATCCAGATATGAAGATCTTTCTGCCCTTCTTTCTTTTCAAATGCACAGAATAAAGGAGAGAAAAAATGGCAACAATTTGCTCTGGTAAGGGAAAAGTTATATTAGCTAAAAAGAATGGAGAAAGGGACAGTTTTTTTCTCATTCCCAAAGATAAGGAGACTTGCAGGGTTTCTGGCCATCACAATAGGTAGGGTGTTACCGTAGAATAAGTTACCAATCAGCAAGTGAAACCGGTAAGGACACACAGGTAGTTGGGAAATGAGAAAAGGAACAATAGCAGAAGTACCAATCAGTAGTTGAAGAGGGTCAGCAACAAGAAGACAGGAGCAACATCAGAAGGACCAAATCAAAAGGAAGAGTGGTCAGGACAAGCAGATGGTCAATAACAGGAAGATGGAAGCAGCTGCAAAAGTACCAAATTAGTGAGGAAAGATGGTCAAAACAAGCTGGAGGGTGGGAACAAACAGAATCAGAAGAAAATCACAAGATCAAGTATGAAGCACAATTGGTTCGGAATAACACCAATCAGCACTTACTGTACCCAAAGGGGGGACAAACTAAAGTAGAGACACTTCCTGGAGTGATATAGGCACACACACTCGTGCCTGATCGCACAGGGATACCAACATTGGCTGAGGGGACTAGACAAAACAGAATGCCCAGAAGCCTGTCTAATCTTCCAATAAATAGCCCAGATGGGATCAACCCATGAGGACACCTTTTGCATGTTGGGTATATCCAACTTGTTGAATCAGCTGCCACGATGAATAAGAAAAACTGGAAATTCCTTTCTTTCCCAGTTAGTTCCATGGCAGCATTCACCAAGTTTTCCATTTCTGTCCATTGTGCTAGAGGAGGAGCTTACCCACTGAATGCTGCCATGGAGGGAACAGACTGGGAAGAGAAATTACAATAAATAGGAATGGATGTTCTTTTTATTGGTTCTTGTACCTTGCTCTTCCCTTTGCTCTCACCTTTATTCTTCCTTATTATTATTATTATTATTATTATTATTATTATTTGTGGATTTATATAGCGCCAACATTCACAAATCTGGAAAAAATTTACCATTGAAAGTTTGAGCCAAAAATTTCTTGATTGAAATTGAAATTCTGCTTAAAACCGCAGCTAAATCACAAAATTTTGTAACAAAATAGCAAATCTTCATTGGATTTTTAGTTTTGTAAATGTTTGTTTTTTGCCAGAATTTCACTGTAAATTTCAAGGTAATTTCCCCCTTAAAGCTTATAGTTTTAATCACAAAACCAGTTTCAATGTGAAATCACGGACATGTCTAATTCTCATAATTCCTTCTGTCCTTCACTTTTTTCTTTTACTCCTTGTACATGTTTTCTGTTCTATTTATAGGATTTAATGTTCCTTCCATTTACTTCTCCTTACATTCTTCTTTCTATTCCGTTTATTTCACCTAATCCAATTTATTTACCTTATCCATCCATTCATTCTGCTTCTTATTTTCCTTTTTGTCTTTTTACCAATCTGCTTCTCCTCCTTCCAATCTGCCCCTTAACTCCCATCTGCCCTTTAACTCCCATCTGCCCCTTTAACTCCAATCTGCCCCTTTAACTCCTATCTCCCATTACCTTTCAATCATTCCCCCTTCCTCTTCCAATCAGTCCATCTCTTTCATATCCCTTTCCTATTAGATCCTTACAATCCCCATTCTCTTCTAATCAGTTCCTCCCCATTCTCAGTCAGCCCCCATTCGATGCCTATGATTAAGGACGTTAACACGTCCAAAATGTGTCAGGCTTACTACTTTGTCTTCTATTGTAATTATGTGCCCTGAGTAGATGGTATAATAAAGATTGGCTTTTAATTCAACTGTTTTCACCGAGCGTGTATTGATTTCCTGGGAAAAATGGCATCAAGACCCTTTACATGTTTGGAACAGCCCCCATTCTCCATCAATTCCAATCCCCCCCATTATTTAGTCAGTCTCTGTATTTCTTCCAATCAGCCCTGGATCTCTATCACAACAGCCCCATTTACTTTTTGATCAGTCCCTATTGCCCTATTTTCAACCCTTTCTTCTATTTAAACCTTTCCTTCCTCCTTCATCCCTACCAACAATTCACATCCTGTTTACCTTCCATCAGTCCTTCAATTCCCAATCAGTCCCTATTGTCCTCCCAACCAGAGTCCATTCTCCTTACAATTGTTCCCATCTCCTTCCAGTTAGTCCCCATTATCCTTCATCAGCTCCCATTTATTTCCAGTCAGTCTCTCATTCTTTTCCCAACAATCTCCATATTCCCTTCCAGTCATTCTCATGTCTTTCCCATCTTTCCACCATTCATTCACTTTGTCCCTTCTGCCTCTTATCTGCTTCCTTTTCCCCATTTTTTGCATTCAAATTAAGGATCAGCACTGTAACCACAAGAGTCACTGTTTCATTCATAATTACAGCAAGCAGAATAGCTGGGAGTCTCAAACTCCTACCTGGTATTCAACCTGCATGAATGTAACAGGAAGGCAGAGCTATTAAGGTAACGGTGCCTGTCTCTGCTGGAACACAAAGTAGACTGAACATCCCACATGCCATGACCCCCAGTGCAGCCTAATACATATTTACCCGGCAGAGTAAGGCAGCAGGATTTCCAGCGTTGCTCCTGCCATTGGTCCATCAGAGACGGTCTCCAGGTAATGACTGAAGAAAAAATAAGGATGTCGACCCATTCAAAAGAGTCAGAAAGTCAGTGCAGAATTGTGATGATCCATCCTGCATGTGCCTAAGTGCAATATCCAAAAACATCTGTGGGGGATTTAGGGGGTTTGGGTGGTTGTGCTTTTTAAATCATGAGGTAAGGGACAAATAAAAGGAATGTGCACTTTTTCAGTTTAGATGGCCTTTATAAAGTGTCAAACAGGAGGTGCAAAGTAAATGTTTAATCTTCTAAATAGTTAAAACTGGGAGCGTGAAAACAAAACCCAAAATGAAATCCTAAGGAAAGATAAAGTGCAGTCACATATCACTTTAATGCTGTTCACCTATTGGTTGGATGAATTAAATCTCAGGAAGAGAAAATAAACAAACCCCCCAAAAAGGTGGAACTGGTTCAATTTATCACTGAACAAAGCCTCAGGGAGTTATTGTAAGGACAATGAATCTATTGGTATAAAGTGGTCATTTCCCCATGGGTGCCTCTTCTCCAGTGTGGTTAATTTAATTTAGCTAGTCAGTAGGCCTTACTATAAGTGAAGAAACTGAGGGCCAATATAGGTCTAAAAATGTATTATTATATTGAATGGTTTTCTCAAGAAACATTCTTCTTCTTAGACATTTCTAATGGGATTCGGGACGATGAATGTTTTTTCAAAAATATCTTCTTCTTCTCTAGATTTTTCTAAACATTTTCAAAAACTATGGGTTGATACATGTATTTTCCCAATTGTGTTTTGATTTTGGTGTTATGACTTTTGAATTTGTGTCAACGCGAAAAAGAATAGAAAGGAAAAGTTTGTGTACACGCTTTGAATTTGGCTTTTGAAAGTTCACACTGCAGAAGGTAACACACCATGGTTACACAGAGAATTAATAACGTGTGTGTCTGTGTGCGAAACACAACTTTAAATCTGAAACTTTATTCTGTGTAAACACTTTTAATTATTATATTTTTTTTAATTACCTTTTTTTCAAATTATGTGAGAGAATTCTATAAAATCTTCAGCTGTGCATTGGGGTTCGGGGTTCAATATTGGTCATGATATTGGAAAATAAGGGTTGTCTATAGATAATAACACTAAACTTAGTAATGCACTCACAATTACAGTAGATGTGCCATTGTTGATGGCAGATCTCGGTGATGCATGTGGGGATTATAAATCTTTGTGCTGCTTAAACTATTAATTAGTCTAAATAAGTGAATCTTTATTGGAAAAGAAAAAGGAAGTTCATATAGAAGACAGACTTAGCTGTTAGATAAGAACTTTAACCAGCTACAGGCAGCACCTGTGTCACTAGTAAGATATATTCCAGTATAAAGAGGGCTATAGGATTAGGGTGGGACATATTATTCTCTCTCTTTCTAAAGTATCCGTAAGGACTTGGAATATGCAACATAGTTGTGAGATTCCATATAGAAAAAGGACTGGAATTGAACTGCAAAGTGTTTGGAGAAGGTAGGCGGATTATGAGAACTTGACTATGCAGATATATTAGATACATGATCATTAATTGTATAGAAATAGAGAACTAAAGAATTCACATGCCACTCATCACATATGGAACCCTTTCCCGTTTGGACTATATAATTTTGCCCCAGACTGGCCAAGCCGTCACGCAAGGTAACACATCTACAGAGGAACACCAGATCATGCCCCAGTTAAAAGTAAAAGTACTCCAAAAACCAACCTACAGATGAATTTGTTCTTGAAACTGAACTCTTCTCTCCACCTGATAAAGTGGGAACAATTACAACTATATATGTAGATTGATTAAAGGGGAAGTTCAGTGCAAATTAGTAGTTTTCAGAAAAAAGAGCAGTATTTTTTCATCCCAATGACCTTAATCTGCCAATTCAACATTTTGTCTGTGTATAAATAATGAAACTAAAACACTGTTGAGGACCCCTAGTAGAGACCTTTAGGTCTGCCTGTACCCAGTGCCTGGGTTGATTCGGTTGCTCTGTAGAGATCTGAGCATGTTTGATCCATCCAACAGCCAATCAGTAGAAATTACTGTTAGGAACATGTGGTGCATTCTGGGAAGACGAAGGACCGTTAAAACCTGAAATGTCAGCTCACTAATATCAACAGCAGGGCCAGGGCAGGGAACAGCAAAGGGTATGAAATCAACTGATTTTTCAAAATGGAAGAGAATATGTAGAATAACTAAGAAGGCATTACACAAACAACAATTTACAAATATTGATAATTTCCACTGAACTGTCCCTTTAAGGAGAGATTTCACCACCCACTAAAAGGGATGTTCTAAAAACAAATCATCAACAATGAAAATATCAAAAAGCAATCAAGAGCCACAGAAGAACACGCGCGAACAAGAAGTGCTATGCACTGAACATGCATATATCCTAGCCAACAACAGAAAACCCAGGCAGAGGGGCATAAAGCAAATACAACCTATAAGGATTTGCTCCAAAAATAGCACACAAGAAATGAATTTATTTAACCAATCCTACTTTGATCAAGGAAACCAATCACCTACTAACATACATGTTAAATAAGCAAAATAAAGATATGTGATATTAAAAATCAAGACAGTGCTGGGAAATCTTAATATTCATATCACAGAGGAAATACGTACTTACATGGCGGAATACAAAATCCCTAAACTAACAGTACAACACTCTAGACTAACATTCTCATTGAAGAATGTAAGCAAGCAGTTCAAGATCTCAATCCAGAAAAAGCATCCGGCCTAGATCAACTCTCGCAGAAATCTTTAGGCGATCTTCGGATATATTAACCACCCCTACTGCAAATGTATCAGGACCCGTTACATCACCAAAGCTTACCTACTTCCCTTTATGAAGCCAAAATTACACTACTATTTAAAGACCCCACGGATCCTAACTTGCAAAATTGTTGCAAACAGGCTACATCATAGATTTTAACATTTATAGGCCCTGAACAAACTGGATTCATGCCAGGCAAATCAACCATTATTAATATTCAAAGTAAAGCTTGGTGTTGCAAAACCTAGTCAAGTCAAGTTAGACCAAAACCTAATTAAAATGCATTGGTGAGTGCTTTAGAACCTCAAGAATGGAACAAAAAAACTCAATTTATGCTGGTACTGAAAAGTGAGTAATCTTTTTAAATAAAATTGTGATATATATGTAATGAAGAGATTTTCTTAGATATTAAGTACATTTAGTATGTGATATGAGTTCCAAGTTTCTTCCTCTGACTTTGGGGGTGATTTCACGTTCTTGTAATGGTGGGGACATTTGCTAATTTCATTTGAGTTAGAGACAGAGACAGACACCTGAACCCTAATTACATTCAGGCTGATTAAATAGTAGTTTGAATCTACCAGCTACTCAACTCATGTTATAATAAGTGAGACTAGAATACAGATTTCTCTTGGTTACAGTGCGGTCTTGGTCTTTAATTCTAATATAAAAAAGGGGGACGAGAAGGATTGGGGGACCAGATTGAATGAAAAAGGAGACAGATTGGAATACAATGGGGGACTGGTTGGAAGGTGAAGAGGAGAATAAAAGAACATAAAAGAATGGGGACCCCACAGACACGATACACAATAACGCAGCTGGTATCTCGCGATTGAAACTGGAAGAGTAGCATTTGAATGACACCATCTTGCATGACGATCTTGAGCACACGTTGATACACAGATCATATGTCTGCGCGGACGAAGAAGAAGACGCACAAGTCTTAAGATCGCACACTGGGGTGACCGCATAGCACTGTATGCGCAGGCTGATAGGCGGGAGGTCCGTTTGCTCGGACCCTTAAGCAAAAGGCCCTTCTCAGCCCTGGAGGGTGCCTCACCCTCCCAGCGATTCTTTCCCGGGAGTGGCCGGGGGGGGCTTGAGGGTTGCTGGAGGGGTGCCCGGGGACCCGCCATAGGCACTTGTAAGTGCCGCAAAGGCCCTGATAGGGCCGGGGAGGGGGGTCCGGTTCGTGGCGGGACCCCTTAAGCCCCAAAAGGCCTTCTCAGGGCCCGCTGGGGGTGCCTCCACCTCCAGCGGATCCTCCTTCCCCTCCCGGGAGTGGCCGGGCGGGGGGCTTGGAGGGGTTGCTGGGGAGGGGGTGCGCGGGGTGGTCGCAACCACCTGCTGCGGCCCCCCCGGCAGCCCTCCTAGCCTCCTGTTCCGAGATTGCCGCGAGCGGGGAAGGGGTTGGAGGGGCTGCTGGGAAGTGGTGGCGGGGGGGTCTTCGCCGCGCGGGGGTGAGGGCGGGGTGGTATTGGCTGTTTTGCAACCTTCAAGGTGGCGAAGTAAAACAGCCGATACTAGCAGAGCGAAACAATACCGCCGCTTTATAAATCGAAGCGGCGGTAACAGGTAAGTATCGCCGCAAAGGGTTAACGCTTTGTTAACTTTTCGCAGCCGTTTTCGGACATTTAAATCGCGGTTAAACGCGATTTATGCGTTAATGTCAGGGAAAACGCCCGCGAAAACTTAACGAAGCTTTATAAATATGCCCCTTAGTCTGTCAGTTTTTAATTAGCAAAACCCTGACAATTACATTTATGAATAGTCTCCTCCAATCAGCAGGTGATCAGGTAAAATTTACCATAATCAGATATCCCACCCTGGTAAAATTAATTTCAATGGGTTAACCAGCCAAGCCCTGTCTTCCACCACTGGACCAGAAACCAAAGATTGGTGGTTAGGACCTTCATATTAGGTATTTCCAGCCAAACCTGGACAGTTGGGGTTAATGTTGTTAATCTCAATGTTTAAAGGTGGTGTGAAACACTTTAATATTATTAATAACAGCCCACACCTCACTACTCACTTTCTCCATGTCCTGTGCATATTTTTTTCATTTCCAAGTCACATGGCAGCTGATTCACCAAGTGGGTCTTGCAGGTTTCCTTCTGAGAAGGTTTGCAAAAGTATTCCTACATTTTAGTTAAATCTTCAAAATTGAAAAACAGATTTTCCCTCAAAGAGTCCACAAAAACAGTCGTTTTTCATTTCTAGTTTCAAAGACAAGTTGGGGGATGCAAGTTTGGGACAGGAATTGACAGGGTTGCATGGACAGAAGGGGGTTCAAAATCAAACATCCGGAATGCGATAGTCAATAGGTAAAGCTAGCCAGACAGTAAAAAATAAGAGTAGGTTTTATTGAACTTGAAAACTCTTCAGTGTTACACTAAATAGCAAATCATAAAGAACCAAAGAGTCGCTTGTTTAAGTCCAATTAAAGTTTAAACCAAAAAAAAGACCCCAATAGCTTTTGACATCCCAAATTTGGAAACAGATTTTACAAGCACGTGAGTGGAATCAAGAGATTCTTCAAATCATCAGGAGCTTACGGAAAACTGCATATAAAGACCTCAAAAAAATGGTTACCAGGTTTCATCCAGATATGAAGATCTTTCTGCCTTCTTTTCTTTCAAAAGCACAGAATAAAGAAGAGAAAAAATGGCACACATTTGCTCTGGTAAGGGAAATGTTATATTAGCTAAAAAGAATGGAGAAAGGGACAGTTTTTTTCTCATTCCCAAAGAATAAAGGAGACTTGCAGGGTTTCTGGCCATCAATAGGTAGGGTGTTACCGTAGAATAAGTTCCCAATCAGCAAGTGAAACACGGTAAGGACACACAGGTAGTCTGGGAAATGAGAAAAGGAACAATAGCAGAAGTACCAAATCAGTAGTTGAAGAGAGGTCAGCAACAAGAAGACAGGAGCAACATCAGAAGGACCAAATCAACAAAGGAAAAGTGGTCAGGACAAGCAGATGGTCAATAACAGAAGATGGAAGCAGCTGCAAAGTACCAAATTAGTGAGGAAAGAGTGGTCAAAACAAGCTGGAGGGTGGGAACAAACAGAATTCAGAAGAAAATCACAAGATCAAGTATGAAGCACAATTGGTTTGGAATAAACACCAATCAGCACTTACTGTACCCAAAGGGGGGACAAACTAAAGTAGAGACACTTCCTGGAGTGATATAGGCACACACACTCTTGTGTCTGATCGCACATGGACTACCAACATTGGCTGAGGGGACTAGACAAACAGAATGCCCAGAAGCCTGCTCCTAATCTTCCAATAAATAGACCAGATGGGATCAACCCATGAGGACACCTTTTGCATGTTTGGGTATATCCAACTTGGTTAATCAGCTGCCACGATGAATAAGAAAAACTGGAAATTCTTTCATTCCCAGTTTTGTTCCATGGCAGCATTCCCCAAGTTTTCCATTTCTTGTCCATTGTGCTAGAGGAGGAGCTTACCCACTGAATGCTGCCATGGAGGGAACATGACTGGGAAAGAGAAATTACAGTAAATAGGAATGGATGGTTAGCTTTCGTTCACTGGAAATTTCAAAGGCAATTTTTTCTCTAAAACTATTTACTTTATCCATTCATTCTGCTTCTTTTCTCTTCCATTCCTTTACCAATCTGCTTCTCCCTCCTTCCTATCTGTCCCTTTAAATCCTATTGCCCCTTTACCTTTCAATCAGTTCCCCCATTCCTTCAGTGAGCCCCCATTTCCATCAATTCTATTCACCCCCATTATTTAATCAGTCTGTGTATTTCTTCCAATCAGCCCTGGATCTCCATCACAACATCCCATTTGCTTTGATCAGTACCCATTCCATTATTTTCAACCTTTCTTCTATTTACCCTTTTTCCTCCATTCATCCCTACACAATTCGCATCCTGTTTATCTTCCATCAGCCCCTATTGCCTCCGTTCTTTCAATCTTCCCATCTCCTTCCAGTTAGTCCACATTATCTCCATCAGTTCAAATTATCCTTCCAGTCAGTCTCTCATTCTTTTCCCAATCAATCTCCATATTTCCCTTCCAGTCATTCCTCCTTGTCTTTCCAATCTATCCACCATTCATTCAGTCTGTTCCCTCTCTCCCTCTAATCTACCTCACTTTTCCCCATTTTTAACATTCAAATTAAGGATCAGCACTGTAACACAGAGAGTCGCTGTTTCATTAATTACAGCAAGCAGAATAGCTGGGACACTCAAGGTTCGTACACATGTGTGATTGCGGGTGCCGACGCACAATGTGTACGAAATACTGGTACGAAACTGGGTATTTTATCACATACTGGTACCAAACTGGAAATTTTATCACATACTGGTACCAAACTGGGAATTTTATCACATACTGGTACCAAACTGGGAATTTCATCACATACTGGTACCAAACTGGGAATTTATCACATACTGGTACCAAACTGGGAATTTATCACAAACTGGTACCAAACTGGAAATTTATCACATACTGGTACCAAACTGGGAATTTATCACATACTGGGACCAAACTGGGAATTTTATCACGTACTGGTACCAAACTGGGAATTGTATCACATACTGGTACCAAACTGGGAATTTTATCACATACTGGTACCAAACTGGGAATTTCATCACATACTGGTACCAAACTGGGAATTTTATCACATACTGGTACCAAACTGGGAATTTAATCACATACTGGTACCAAACTGGGAATTTTATCACATACTGGTACCAAACTGGGAATTTCATCACATACTGGTAGAAACTGGGAATTTAATCACATACTGGTACCAACTGGGAATTATCACATACTGGTACCAACTGGGAATTTCATCACATACTGGTACAAACTGGGATTTTATCACATACTGGGCCCCTTATAAAATCCCATGTCCCTGACAGACCAGATCGAACTCTCTGAGCCCAGTTCCAGTTCCCTAACCCTGCTATTGGCTTAGTCCCCAGCAGCACAGAATCCCACAAAGACCCTTCCTGACCCTATTTCTTTCCCAGCTCAGCTGCCTGTAGCCCTGCACTGTTATGATATCATAATAAGTACCTGCAGCTTCTATCCATGGTCTCTCAGTCTCCTTTGGTCCTTGCAGCCAGTCACACCAGTAGCTGCTCACCCCAGGGCTCAGAGGTGGACAGAGAGCACATCTCAGGGCTGTCACTCACTCACTCACAGCCATTACTGGAGGGGGGTGAAGAAGGTGGGGTCTGCAGGACTTCGCTCAGGACAAACATTTAGTGAAAGAGAGGGGGAAGGAGGGGTGCTACCAGGAGAGCGGGGAAGTAACCAGGGAGGGCCGGGAGCCCCATCTTTTTATTTCTCCTATGACAGATATAGCTCCTCCCAGAAAAACCCTGTGGATGAAGATCCGATAGGGGCCCAATCAGTTGTGCTGTGGGGCCCAGTGATTCCTAGCTACGCCACTGAAGGGTGGTTACTGTCTGCGATTGGTTCCACTTTACAAGGTGAGATGAGCTCTGTGTTTGCGGCGAGCGTGCCGTCATCAGGCTCCCCCCCCAGGTATCCACTACTCCCGGATCTTCCAGGAGGCTCCTGCAAATCGGGTGGTCTCCGCGAGACCACCCCGATCTCGCAACAGAGAAGAGTCCTGAATCTCCTCCCCGTTACGCCCCTTTTGTGTGCATGCCACAGACCCGCCACGGCATGCCCTACCACACCCCTAACCCCCCCTAGCGCAATTGCCCCGCCCACTGTGTGCCGTCAATGATGTCACACAGCGTAGCCACGCCCCCTCATCACGCCCCCTAACCCACCCTGCCCGGAAGGACGAAGAGCAGGGTGGGATGTCTGCACTTCGATAATCCATACGCGGTGGGCATCACCCTAAGGGCTAGGCCACACTGCTGCGTTTTTTTTTGCGCTTGCGGTTGCGATTGCGCATGCGATTTTACAAAATCATTGAAAACGCGACAAAAGCAAAAAAAACCGCGCGTTTTTCGGTGCGATTGGTTTTGCGTTCTGCATTTTTAATCGCAATCGCATGGTTTTCCTAACTTATTGAAGAAATCGCAATCGCAATTGCAGTGTGGCCTAGCCCTAAGTCCCCTTAAAAACAGGGAGATGTACCAGAGCTGTATGGCTGCTTTCAGGTTGCTGTTCTCGGGGATTTTTCAGATCGGCAGCTCTACGGTCACCGCTAGCAAACTCCTGAATCCACTCGATGTCCATTCATCGATGTCTCTGGGTAGGTCTCCCAGGGGGGTCAGTATCAGCTTTGAAGCTCCTGTGCGACTTTAATTTCAGTTATAAGCTTAGTCACACTAAGTGTACAAAGCCAAAATTGAATCACGTGCGTTGGCTGTGTGGATGTCTTTTTGTATACCCACAAAGCTGCTGCAAGAAAGTTTCTGGTACCGCAGGCCACAGGTGTGCCGTGTGTCCCTCTGCGTGTAACGTAAGTGATTTATGTACAAGAAGGGGGGCAGTACGGCTGCTATAAGAATTGCAGAGTGGAGCAGAGTGCAGTGAGGAGAGGGTTTCAGCATTGTCATTTTTTTGGAGAGGTATCTGGGCTTAGATTTTTTGTGGTGGCCTTATTTTGTCCTGGGATCTATTTGTCCTTATATGTTTCCTGGGCCCCTTTTTGACCCTATATGGGTCCTGGGCCTTTTTTTGACCCTATATGTGTTCTGGCCCCTTTTTGACCCTATATGTTTCATGGGCCCCTTTTTGACCCTATATGTGTCTGGGCCCTTTTTGACCCTATATGTTTCCTTGGCCCTTTTTTGGCCCTATATGTGTCCTGGGCCTATTTGACCCTATATGTGCCCTAGGCCTATTTTGTCCTAAAAGTGGCCTGGGCCCATTTGTCCCTATATGTGTACTGGGCCCTATTTGTCTCTATAAGTGTCCTGGGCTCTATTTTATCCTAAAAGTGTCCTGGGCCCTATATGTGTTCTGGGCTCTATGTGCTCACAAGTAGTGAGCCGAGTATTTGGGAGAGCTCGCCTGGGGGATAAGTGAGGTGTGTGTGTGTTGTATTTAAAGCCATCTGAGACTGTGTGATCTTTGGAGGGATCTAAGCTTGTGGAAAATCCTGGGAATCATCTGAAGACCGAGGACGTCCAAGGACAAACCGAGGACATCTGGAGATCTGGAGGAGCCTGCGCAGTTATCTCCGAGGAAAGCTGGAGTAAAACTACCTGGTATGAATTTGTATATATCACTATAATAATTTATTATGTCCAACTTTTAGGATGCGTTATTATATGACAGTATTCTTAAAGGGCAATTATAATGGAAAAAAACAGGATCAGATTTGAATTTGACAGCTCTCCGCTCATGTGTGTGGAAATAGGAATAAGGTAGGAAATGGATTAAAACGTGTGAACATTTTTCTGTTATAGTTGCCCTTTGGAGCTAACACTGTATGAATGTTGACTATGAAAATTGTACAATGAGATTGTAGGTTGTTTAAACAATGCCAGCTGTTTTGGGATCTGCATTGTAAGTAAACACAATTTTTTTTTTCAGGGTAAGGATGCCATTACCATTCATAAAACGTTACCTTTTTACTCTGGTGATGTGTCACTCTCACAGGATTACCCTATGTTGGGAGTGTCTGTCACTGTATAGTAGAAGATTAAAAGAGAACCGTGACCATGATGCCAGCCTGGAGCGTGGCTGAAACACAATGGTTAACGTTCTGACACACCTTCTCTCCTTAGCTATGGTAATGTTTGCACCATGGTAATAGCACCCAAGCACTGTGGATATTGAAGCAGGAATGTAGTTGAAACATGTAGGGGAGGACTGGCCCAGTAGGCTGAGGGGCAAATGCCCCCCGGGCTGGTCTCCAATGAAAAATTTGGGCTGCCACAGGAGCTATTAGTAAATTACGTGCTTAAAAGGGACAGTGCACGCCTCTAGCTCTAACATGGGTAAGGAACAGGAAACTCCTCCTTCTCCTTCAGATCCTTTACCGGTCAGCCCAGTTAGCAGTGCTAGTCAGCCCTCCAGTTCACTAGCCTGTGTCATCAGCCATTTAATCCATTAGCCAGTGGTGTCAGCCCTCCAGATCATTAGCCAGTGAAGTCAGTTCTCTATTTTACATCTAAAATAATAAAGGTAATGGGGGAAATTGAATATGAAGACAGATTGGGTAAGTTACAATTAAAAGGTGTGTCCACCCAAAAATACCAGCCTATGTTCCAGTGGCCTCCATCCATAATGTTATTTGTTGCAAAGCATAGGGAGAACGCTCGGGATAGCAGATTTCCCCCAGCTGCGGGCGATTTTTAGTATACTTTAAGTACAGGGAGTCGACCGCAGGTGAATGAAATTTTCAGGCATTTCCAAACGTGGTCAGCCTCCCGACTGCTCGGTAAACGCACTACACACAATAACAAGAAAAGGAACGATACCATCGGATCGATGGTAGCCTAAGATTTCGGTAACCCTTGAATGTAGCCTAAGATTTCGGTAACCCTCGAATGTAGCCTAAGATTTCGGTAACCCTCGAATGTATTGTTCAGTAACCCTTGAATGTAGCATTCGGTAACCCGACTGTGGGGAAAGGGAGTGTTTAAATAAGTTTTGGTGATTTGGACATCTTCCTCAGGCCAATTTTCCAGATCCCAGAGCCATTTACAGTAAGTTAACATTGCTATTTTATCTGTATTTTATCTGAATTTTTTTTAACTATTTCTCCCCATTGACTTTAATGAGTTTGTTTTTGAACCACTGAACTATAAAACTAAAGTCTGGAAGTTCGTCCATCTCTGCTAAGGACCCGTGATTCCACAGGACAGAATCAACAATATACGGTAAAGTTAAGTAGCTAAAAAATCCAGGCAGTGCTTTTAGCTCTGTGAGCTTTAATTTTATTAGAAGAAAGTATTTTTTTATTTAGCAGAAAAATGACATTTGAACTTTTGATGGGTCTCGTTCTGTATGTTGCTAAGAGATAAAGTATCCGCTTGCTGTTCTGTTCTACCCCATCCTTTAATCCCAGGCTTTTGTTTTATCGCTTGACTGCAAGGTGCAGCCGGGTAAACCATCTCTGTCCTGAGCTCTTATCAGAGGAAGATGGGCAACTCTCCTGCCAGTTTAAACTCTTGATCCCGGGATTAAAAATCTGCATTCATTTTCCGGCAGTCAGCACCGTTGTATCTCCATTGACCCTGCCACTTCCTGTTCTGCACCTTTTACTTTTTATAAATAAATATGTTTTTCCTTTTTTTCTACGAAATTACAAGTTTCCTGTTTTCAGAGTCTCTGTTCTAAAATAACCTTTATTGTATGATTGGACAGATGTTTAGTGTGGATTTGTACCTTTCACCAGGTCTACCAATAGGGGGCGCTATTGGTACCAAGACAACACTAAGCAGCTTTGGGGCACCCACTTGAGGGATGTCATTACCAACCCCAACTGCTATTTTAACCAGTTTATTACAGATTTTTAATGGTAAGTTCTATTCCATTTTGGAAAAGGCATCTGCCTGTTCTCTCTGCTCAATGAGCTTTAAATACATGACACCTGTATAGAGACCAGACTTACCTTTTAACCTTATGACGAAACTCAGTATCTGCCCATGGCACACTTGTACAAGTAATTTTTTACCCCATATAATAGTGGAAAATACCACTTAGAACTATCCTATCAATGAATCCAGCACTCAACAATTTTAAAATATTCAAACATTGGTTTATTTTTACAGGTCCACCCCCCAACATATATCACACCCTGTGTATTACAAAACCCATGTGGTGTGTCCGGGAAGGATATTTATAGAGTAAGTTCAGGGCCGTCTCGCTAATGAGGCATTTTTGCCAATGATTTTTGCCAATGATTTTTGCCAATGATTTTACCAGTATCTGTGTGCCAACCATTTATTAGCATCTAAGTGCCATCCCTTTATCAGAGATTGTACCAATGATTTTACCAGTATCTGTGTGACATCCATTTATTAGCATCTGGGTGCCAACCCTTTATCAGAGTTTGTGATAATTATTTTACCAGTATCTGTGTGCCAAGCATTTATTAGCATCTGGGTGCCATTCCTTTATCAGAATTTGTGCTGCTGATTTTACTAATATCTGTGTGGCAACCATTTATTAGAGTCTGAGTGCCAACCATTTATCAGAGTTTGTGCCAACGATTTTACCAGATTTGGTGCCGACCATTGTATGTGTCTGTTCTCACTGTATGGGACCTTTACTGTCTGTTCTCACTGTATGGGACCTTTACTGTCTGTTCTCACTGTACATGTGTTAGATATTGTTAAAAGGCATTTCATATGGTTAGATTAGCTTTAGACAGTTAGTTTAGGCTAGGTTAGACTAGTAAGGTAAGTTAGGGCCCTATTAAAATGAACCTTGACGTGGTGGCAGGTTCTTTTGAGCAAAATTCTTTATTCTTCTGTTATTATGGTGTGGATAAATGTCTATTTAAAGAAACTGTACAAATAAATGGTGCCAAGTTCAAAATGACAAAATGGCTAGCCGCACTCCCACCAGCAAAACCACGCCCACACACAAGCCACGCCCACACACAAGCCACGGGGGGGCGCATATAGGTGGCAAAATCCCTAGAGACACCTCTGAGTAACTTATAATCAACTCCTATAAGAAATGGACATGAGGGGAGTGCACTTTCTTACCTTGATTGATTATAGTCCAAAATCCAGTCATTTACAATGGGTATTCCCAGCTTCATAAGTTCATAAGTCCACCATTTTTTAATCCTTGTGTATGAATTGACATCCACTACCCAATGCTTTAGTGTAGTTACACAATACTTGTATTGCAACGGATTTACAGCAATTTGTAAAAATTTCCATCACCACTGTTTTTGGAGCCCCATACTCCCTCCTTTCTCCCGGTCACGCCACCAAACAGCCTACGCGCGTTTCGTGAAAGTCCCATGCACTTCCTCAGGGCCGCTAGGCTGTTTGGTGCCGGGACCTGGAGAAGGGAGGGGGTATGGGGCTCTGAAAACAATGGTAATACTATAATTTCCCCACCTTTTATAATACACAGGGTGTGATATATGTTGGGGGGTGGACCTGTAACAATAAACCAATGTTTGATTATTTTGAAATTGTGCTGGATTCATTGATAGGATAGTTATAAGTGGTATTTTCCACTATTATGTGGGGTAATAAATTACTTGTACAAGTGTGCCATGGGCAGATACTGAGTTTCGTCATAAAGTTATATACAGTGTTTATCTGCAGGCACCGCCGGTAATGGTAGGCAGAGTTACAAGACCCCTAGTTGGTAAGTTTATATTCATGTGCAGAAAAACCCCAATATAGTATATGTTACCCTTTAACCTGCATGGGTCAAATTTTTCACACCAGCATCCAACCCACAATGCAGATTCCCACACCCGAACCGAACCTGCATTGCTGGTGGGGTTTTATAACCATGAGACCCATAATTATTCAGACCTGTGACCCCACCCACAAATGTTCGGACCCATGATCTCACCCACAAGTGTTTGACCCGTGACCCCACCCACAAGTGTTCAGACCTGTGACCACCAATAGAGTTTGCACCCGTGACCACACCCATAAGTGTTTGAACCCATGACCCCACCATAAGTGTTCGGACCAGTGACCACACCCACAAGAGTTGGACCTGTGACCCCACCCATCCTCTACATTCCTCTACTGTCCCCAACTCTACTACCATGGCCTCTACTGTCAACAACTTCTACCTACCCATGGGCCTCTATGTCCCCAAATTCACTACCCAGGGCCTCTACTTTCCCCTAACTCTACCTACCCATGTGCCTCTACTGTCCCCAACTTCTACCTACCCATAGGGCTCTACTGTCCCTAACTCTTAGCTACCCATGGGCCTCTACTGTCCCCAACTTCTACCTACCATGGGCCTCTACTGTCCCCAACTTCTACCTATCCATGGGCATCTACTGTCCCCAACCTCTACCTACCCATGGGCCTCTACTGTCCCCAACTTCTACCTATCCATGGGCATCTACTGTCCCCAACCTCTACCTACCCATGGGCCTCTACTGTCCCCAACTTCTACCTATCCATGGGCATCTACTGTCCCCAACTCTACCTACCCATGGGCCTACTTTCCCCAACTTCTACCTATCCATGGGCATCTACTGTCCCTAACTAATGGGCCTCTGCTCTGGTATCAGCTCATTTTTAATCTTTATCTGCAACTCAACCTTCTTGTCGATCTTTAACAGGGATAGGTAACCAGTATATCTCCAGATGTCTCCAGATATCTCCAACTCCCAGCATTCCCCTCTGAAAGATTGCCATGACTATCTTAGTTAGCCAATACAGGTATCACCTTTATACACTTTTGTTATTTCTGTTTCAAAAGGGTTACCCTGTACACATTTTGACTGGCTAACACGGTACATACACCATCTTTCCCAGCATTCCCCTCCAAACACTTTTATGATGACAATTATAATTTTACTATCACGGTCATAAAAATGTACAATCTTTAAAGGCACGGTCTCATTATTTAGTGATACTGCTCCATTATAAATATGGCCCCTAATTACAGATACATATATGAGAAGTGTGATGTCTTCCAGCTATGAAATCCATAGAAGTGTTTAGGAATAATCAGCAGAGATATTTTCCCCATTTTTTTTGACACTAATAACCTTTGGGTCCGAATTTGAACTTTCGAACTTTTACTGAAGGATTTCTCCGCCTTTCGAACTTTCCGAACTTTCGATAATTATCGAATGTTCGTTGCCGCTGTTTTCAAGAATTATCAAATTTACTAGCCGTTCGCTAACCCTTGAATGTATCATTCGCTTTCGTTAACCCTTGAATGGACTTTGAAACTTTCCGGAATTTCGATAATTAGCGAACGTTCATTGTCGCTGTTTTCGAGAATTATCGAATTTACAAGCTGTTTGCTAACCCTTGAATGTATGCCTGGCTCCAACAAGCGACATTTGAAGTTTGCCTCAAGGGGCAGCAAACAAAAAAAAACATAGAGTGCCTCTTGGTCCAATTATAGTTAAAGGAAAAAGAGACAATAAAGAGGATTAGGAAGGGATAATAATAAATGGGTCTTGTGTTAGTAGCAGGGAAGAAAAGAAAAGAACAGGCAGGTACCGACCTGGGGGCTGGGAGCATTTCATGGCATGCAGAGGGAACTGTAGATCCTATGGTAACTTACCCTTAGGCTTGTTCAGTATCTCCGTCTTGTTACATAATCTGACCGGGCCTATCGCTTTTCCTAATAACAGACAGGGGTTAATGGGGGCTAACCCATAACCCCACTTTCCATATTCAATATGTTTACCAGGCTATGCGGCCATCTCTTATTGTCCACGTTTCTTCTATTTCCGCAGGACCTCCAGGGTCTTCTTTTTATCTTCACAAATGTTCCCACCGCAGTCTCTTTGTGCTCCTGGACCATTGTTTGTTGTAATTCATTCGCGCGGTGGGTAGTTATTATCCTCTCCACCAGTCTCCTACATGTGCCAGTTGCATCTCATGCGTGGGGATATTGGGCGGCGCACTTTCTTTTCCATTCATGTATTGTAGATCTAATGATTTTAGATGAAATGAATGAACAGTTAAAGTTTCCATTGTAGTAAAACTATAGAAAATTACAGAGTATCAGTAGTCACTGAATCCTTTCTTATGTGTGTACTAGAGTTTGATAGTAAAAGCTCCTACCTAATGTTTGTTCCCAGCTCACTGTCAAGGTATTCATTACGGCTTGGAAATTCGGCCCCAATGGTTGTCATTTCTATGTTATAATTCAGGTTGATCATCTCGGGAGGGGCTCTTGCAGGGTACAATAAAGCCATTCAATTACATATTGTCTCTTAAAATGTTTTGGAAAATAAACCCAAAAAATATCATTTGGATGCCTTAAAATATGAGGAGATCCTACCTGGTCATCTGGAATCATTTAGTTATGTCTATATGTTGGTAGAAAGGGTTAGTTGGCATGTTAATGTCATATTAGTTCACACGCCCCCTTCAGCAATAGTGAGCTGGTTATGAGTTTGACCATGCTCAAGAGGCAGCTAGGGGATTAGCATTCAGTCATTGGCTGTTATGTTTATCCATGACTGACATTTGACTACAGTTGTAACTAGAAGAACCAGGACGCTGAAATGGCAACAGGATATTGTGTACATTTCAGGTTAGTCTTACACCTTTCAGATTTCTCACTATTACAGTTTTGAGGTTGGGGAAGTGATTTACCAGATTTTCATTTGAGGGCTGAACTTGCCCTTTTACTAGGCCAAGGAAATGAGTTATTGTGAAGCACAAGCCGGCTAATGAAAATATTTAAAGCAGGGTAAATGGGGAAAAATAGAGATAAATAAAATAAAAAGGACACCGTATCCCCTATCAATTACCTGACAGAAAATACAACAGTGGAGTAGAAATAATATTAAAATTTCATTTCTTTATTGGATATACGTAAAAATTGTTAAAAAATATACAAACAAAGCAATTTTTAGAATTAAAGCAAAGCTAGGGAACCCGCCCAAAGAGAGGAAATAAAGAGAACCCCCCCGCAAAGAGAGAAAAGCCCCAAACGAAAACCTCGTGTGGGACTACCCTCATAGCTTTTTCCAGCTATGAGTAAGTCCCCACACGAGGGAGAAACGCGTACGGCTTCTGTTTTTTAATTTCTTCAGTCTGTACCCTACCCGATCCCCGTGTTTTCGTGTGGGATTGCCTGATCCTCCTCATGACGTACTCCGAGGGGGGGCGTAATTTACAGGATCTCATACATGTTAACCATTTTTTGACAATTAGGAACTTCCATACTAGAAGTCCCCTCTCTTTGAAGAACATACAGGGGAATCGGAAATATGGGTTTGTATTTTTTTCCGAGGTGAACCGCATGTTAGCATAGTGACCGTGGGTAGGTCAATTGAACTCTTTGGAACGGCTACGAGATTCATCTCTAATAAGACCCCAGGACAGGGATTTTTACCTTTTCTGTACCATTTAGTAATGAGATGATCTATCACTAATATTGGTGTCTAATGGCAGAGCATCTACGAGCCTCAGTAATGCTTAGTGGGAAGAGAGTGTTTGTTCTTTCCTCACACTAATATTCTCTCTTTGCGGGTTCCCGTAGCTTTGCTTTATTCTTGCTTTGTTTGTAATTTTAACAATTTTGGAACGATATCCAATAAGAAAAGTAAATTTAATATTAGTAGCTACATCCCACTGTTGATTTCTGTCAGGGTAATTTTGATGGGGGATTACTGTGTTCCTTTTGAGGTGACTTGCCCTTTTACTTCATTATAAAAATATAACAGTCATCTAACCGGTAACACATTAACGAAAAGAAATCAAAAACGATACTCATTCCACTCTCTTTTCTGGTCGCCTAAGTCCTTAATCACACGATTTTCAATTAGATGGATGATTTCTAGAATCTAAGTTCCGACGCATTTCTATAAAACGATACAGAATAAAATTTACTGTGCTGAAAATATATTTACATTACTGCACGCGTTATTACATCTAATTAACACAAATAGTCCAGGATTTTCCCATCCATGCTTCAATTCTAAATCTCAGAGACTGGTGCAGTAAGTAGAGGTTACTAATGGTGCCTGTGCTTTACTGTGCATCAACCAATAAGTTTTTAGTTGTAACTGGGTATTGCAGTTAGATAAATTGATTGGTTACTGACAGATGTTAGCACAGGGAAATTTGTTAGCTTATTATATCACGACCATTTATTCTTGTAGTTATATTCCTTATATATGTTGTATTCCAATTATATCAATGAGACTTGAAAGGTAGAAAAAATTCTTGAGACGTTTTGCTAGTCATCCGACTGGCTTTTTTCAATTCAGAATGACTTGTACAAGAATCTGTGGCAATTAGAATATCCCAATTAGATATCACAGCCAGGTGTTAGGGGTGTGTGGATAGTGGCTAAGAGTGTTTGGTTATAGGAACGCACCAGAGAGTAAGGTGTTTAAACAGATTGTATACATGGCAGACAGTTGGTGTCGGAACCCCCACCTCATAGTTCGCTTGGTTTCTTTATTTCACATTAAATGGCCTCTTAACACCTCTCTTGAAACCAGTCATGTTCCTTCGCCAATATGTTATAAAACATTACAATCTCAAAGTATGTCTTTATCCTTAAGATGCACACCCTTAACACTGGCTGTGATATGCTAATTGGGATTTTCCAGGGTTACATAATTGCCACAGATCTTGTACAAAGCATTCTGAATTGAGAAAGCCAGTCGGAGGGACTAGCGAAACGTCTTCAAGAACTACATTAGTCCAGTTGATATAAATTGAATACAACAGATATTACCATGGACCTGGCATGAATGAGAACCTCAAAGCTTATATTCCTTATATGTCGAATGTGAGATTATGGGGCCTAATTTAAAGCTGCCACCCAAAAGTTAACTTTTGATAGTTGGGATAGTGCATGCTCCCCAGGCCCAACCGCCCCCTTAATATAATTGTTAGAAAGTCCCCCAATTCTACTTACTGCCATCTCTCTCCGCTGCAAGTGTTCAGACCTCTGCTTGTATGGATTGAAAGGCAGGGGGCGGGACCGGCAGGCTGCGTCGTGTTGGCTGAGAGACATGAGGGCTGCACTGAGCATGCCGCACCTTGATGAGGTTGAGGAAGTCTCAGGCACAGCATGAGTCACACACTGCTCCACAAGCAGTTTCCTGGACTTTGGAGGGCCACAGGGGAACTATTTTGAGCAGGAATGTAAGGTAGGATTGTTTTATTAAACTACTGATGTGGCCAGGTAAGGGGTTTTAAGTTAAATTTTAGTTTTGGGGGTGGAAACATGCCCTTTTTTATAAAGGGAGAGGAAATTAATTTGTAGCAGCATCAGATGTCCTTGTACTGGTCTACTGAAGTAGAATAATAGATTGGTTGCCATATGAAATAAGGTTCCTATATATATATTTAAACTTATCATCTTTATCTGGGAGTGTCTTATTCAAAACTATTTTAATTTATGGGTCAAAATGAGATTCATTTACCTTTTTATCTTTACTCCACTGACGTTAAATACGGTAAACATTGAAGAAGCCATATTAAAATCCATTAAACAGTTCCTGAAATCAGGCTTCGGGTCATGCGTCATCCCATATGGATGAAACTGGTTGTTGGTACGCACAAAAATTCCCTCCCTTGGTCGCAAAATACCCCCATTTTATGCCACCTGTAAATATCTCTGATAATGATGAAAACCTCTTCTGATCTGCAATTATAAGCTCAAACTAGTGATGTCACTCGTGAGTCATGGGAAGAAGAAACCATTTGAGAGAAATGAGAGGGTAAACCAATGATGAAGTTTCATGCTAGGTAGTGAAAATTTTCCTGAAATTTGGGTCTCTGTTTAGGTTTCACTTAGAAAGGCAATCTTCCCAGGCTCAGATGGAAGGCTGTGTCAGTTATAGAGATGGACTAGAACTCGAACCCGAGATCAAAGCCGATCTATTCAAATTCAAATGAATTCGGTCTTGAACAATCCGAACCCGGATTTTCGATATTTCGGACTTTCGATAAAATCAAATGTTCGAACCGTTCGAATATGCGAGTAAAATGCATTATACTATACGCGAGCATCGAATCCGCGAGTAAAGTGTCCAGTAAAAACTATACGCGAGCATCGAATAGGCGAGTAAAGTGGTCCTATACGCGAGCATCGAATCGTGAGTAAAGTGTCCATTAAAACCTATACGCGAGCATCGAATCCGTGAGTAAAATGTCCATGAAACCTAGGCGCGAACATCGAATCTGCGAGTAAAGTGTCCATTAAGTACATAAAGTTACCATTGATATTTATTTGTATTCATTAGAACTTTTCGAACTATTTGAATCCCATTCACTTTAATGGGTCCGTTTTGTAACTTTGAACTTTACACAAAGTTCGAAAGTTCGAAAACGGACTGAACGTTCGAAAGTTCGGCATCTCTAGCTGTAATAAACCCAGACTTTTCGAACTATCAGTCTCCCATTGACTTTAATGGGTCCAAAATTGAACTTTCAAACTTATACTGAAGGATTTCTCAGACTTTCGAACTTTCCGGACTTTCGATAATTATTGAATGTTCGTTGCCGCCGTTTTCGAGAATTCCAAATTACAAGCCGTTCGCTAACCCTTGAATGTATCGTTCATTAACTCTCGAAAGTATTGTTCATTTTCTCTAATGCTCGAAAGTATCATTCGATTTCGGTAACCTCGAATTTATGGCTCTATTTTCGCTGACCCTAGAAAGTATCGTTCGGTAACCCTCGAATTGGCCGTAACCCTCTAATGTAGCTTGCGCAAAACCCGACAATGCCTGCTAGTGTTTAGGAAGTGTTTTAATAAGTTTTGATGATAGTGACATGTTCCCCAGACCATTTCCCAGGTACCACAGCCATTTACAGTAAATTACCATTGTAGTTTAGCTGTAATAAAACCCAGACTTTTCGAACTTTCACTCTCCATTGACTTGAATGGGTCCAAATCGAACTTTGAAACTTCGAACTTTTACTGAAGTTCGGAAGTTCGAAAACGACCGAACTTTTGAACTTTGCCCATCTCTATTGTATGGCCAGCTTTAGGCTTTGTGCTTCTATCAATACAAACTGTGCAGTGATAGCTCCACCCCTTATGCACATAGCTAGTCTTGCTGTCATAACTGTCATAACTGTCAAAAGGTCTTAATAAAAAAAAAAGTATAATTGTTGGGCAGCCACTGTAGCAGAGTGGTAACTCAGAGTAGCTGCAGCAATGGGTCCTGAGTTCAATTCCCCCCTGGACACACCGCAAGGAGTCTGTGTGCCCTGCTCTGTGCTTGTCTGGGTTTCCTCCGGGCACTCCGGTTTCTCCCACTGTAGTTGCATTCCACGGGACTTACCAGTCTGTCCCTTCCCAGACACAATCTGGTGAAAACAGAATGTGCAATCCGCAAGTGAAAATGCAATTCAAACAAAAATTTTGACACTTTCAACCTATAGTATTTCTTGTGATCTTACTCAAAAACGTGGATGAAATATCACAGTCATTCCTCCATTTCTGTTTTGTGCTTGCTTCTGTGTAGAGATGGACTTATTCAGTTCGAACGGACTCTGACCTCTCGAACTATCTCGGACCCGGTTTTCGGACTTTCGAACTTTTCGGACTTTCGGTAATTATCGAACGTTCGTGTCGCTGTTTTCGATAATTATTGAATTTACGAGCCGTTCGCAAACCATTGAATAAATCCTTTGCTAACTCTCTAAAGTATTGTTAGTTTTCGCTGACCCTCGAAAGTATCGTTCGGTAACCCTCGAATTGGCCGTAACCCTCTAATGTAGCTTGCGCAAAACCGACAATTGCCTGCTAGTGTTAGGAAGCGTTTTTAACAAGTTTGGTGATAGTGATATGTTCCCCAGACCATTTCCCAGGTGCCACAGCCATTTACAGTAAGTTACCATTACTAGTTTAGCTGTAATAAACCCAGAATTTTCGAACTATCAGTCTCCCATTGACTTTGGGTCCGAATTTGAACTTTCGAACTTTTACTGAAGGATTCTCCGCCTTTCGAACTTTCCGAACTTTCGATAATTATCGAATGTTCGTTGCCGCTGTTTTCAAGAATTATCAAATTACTGCGCGTTCGCTACCCTTGAATGTATCATTCGCTTTCGTTAACCCTTGAATGGACTTTGAAACTTTCCGGAATTTCGATAATTAGCGAACGTTCATTGTCGCTGTTTTCGAGAATTATCGAATTTACAAGCTGTTTGCTAACCCTTGAATGTATTGTTGCTTTCGGTACCTGAATGTACGTTTGCTAACTCTCGAAAGAATTGTTCAATTTCGCTAACGCTCAATTTATGGCTCTATTTTTGCTGACCCTCGAAAGTATCATTCGGTAACCCTCGAATTGGCCATATCCCTCTAATGTAGCTTGCGCAAAACCCGTCAATTGTCCGCTAGTGTGTAGGAAGTGTTTTTAAACAAGTTTTGGTGATAGTGCCATGTTCCCCAGACCATTTCCCAGGTGCCACAGCCTTTTACAGTAAGTTACCATTGCTAGTTTAGCTGTAATAAACCCAGCCTTTCAAACTATCACTTTCCCATTGACTTTAATGGGTCCGAATTCGAACCTTCAAACTTTTACTAAAGGATTTCTCCGCCTTTCGAACTTTCCGAACTTTCGATAATTATCGAATGTTCGTTGCCGCTGTTTTCAAGAATTATCAAATTTACTAGCCGTTCGCTAACCCTTGAATGTATCATTCGCTTTCGTTAACCCTTGAATGTATCGTTCACTAACTCTCGAAAGAATTGTTCAATTTCGCTAACGCACGAATTTATGGCTTATTTTTGCTGACCCTCGAAAGTATGTACGGTAACCCTTGAATTGGCCATAACCCTCTAATGTAGCTTGCGCAAAACCCGACAATTGCCCACTAGTGTGTAGGAAGTGTTTTAACAAGTTTTGGTGATAGTGCCATGTTCCCCAGACCATTTCACAGGTGCCACAGCCATTTACTGTAAGATCCCATTGTTAGTTTAGCTGTAATAAACCCAGCCTTTTCAAACTATCACTCTCCCAAACTTAATGGGTCCGAATTTGAACTTTCGAACTTTTACTGAAGGATTTCTCGGACTTTGAAACTTTCCGGACTTCGCTAATTATCGAACTTTCGTTGTCGCTGTTTTCGAGAATTATCGAATTTACGAGCTGTTTGCTAACCCTTGAATGTATCGTTTGCTTTCGGTAACCCTTGAATGTATAGTTCGCTAACTCTCGACAGTTTTGGTGATAGTGACATGTTCCCCAGACCATTTTCCAGGTGCCACAGTCATGTACAGTAAGTTACCATTGCTAGTTTAGCTGTAATTAGAGATGGACTAGAGTTCGAACCCGAGTTTGAGCCGAACTATTCGAATTCGAATGAATTCGGACTTCTTGAACTATCCCAGACCCGGATTTTTCGATATTTTCGGACTTTCAATAAATATCGAATGTTCGACCGTTCGAATATGCGAGTAAAATTACCTATACGCGAGCATCGAATCCACGAGTAAAGTGTCTATTAAAAACTATACGCGAACTATTTGAATGAATTCGGACTTCTTGAACTATTCCGGACCCGGATTTTTGATATTTTCGGACTTTCAATAAAAGTTGAAAGTCTGTAATAAACCAGACTTTTCGAACTATCACTCTCCCATGACTTTAATGGGTCCGAATTCGAACTTTTACTGAAGGATTTTCGGACTTTGGAACTTTCCAGACTTCCGCTAATTATCGAACGTGTCGTTGTCGCGGTTTTCGAGAATTATCGAATTTACGAGACGTTCGCAACAATTGAATGTAGTTTGCTAATCTTGAAAGTATTGTCGTTTTCACTGAGACTCGAAAGTATCATTCGGTAACCCCGAATTGGCCGTAACCCCTAATGTAGCTGCCAAAACCCGACAATTGCCGCTAGTGTTTAGGAAGTGGTTTACCGTTTTGTGTGATAGTGACATGTTCCCAGACCATTCCCAGGTGCCACAGGCCATATACAGTAGTACCAATGGTAGGTTAGTGTTAAATTAGAGATTTCGAACGAATTCGGACTTTTGAACTATCCCGGACCCGGATTATTCGATATTTTCGGACTTTCAATAAATATCGAATAGTTCACCGTTCAAGTGAAAATGCCTATTATTGCGAGATCGAATCCGAAAAGGATAGCGAACATCGAATCCGCGAGTAAAGGTCCATTAAAACCTATATGCGAGCATCGAATCCGCGAGTAAGGGTCCATTAAACCTATATGCGAGATCGCAATCCGCGAGTAAAAGTGTCCATTAAAACCTATACGCCGCTCGAATCCGCGAGTAAAGTGTCCATTAACCTTACGCGAGCATCGAATCCATGAGTTAAATGTCCAGTATATAGGCTCGAGAATGCGCTTAATCACAGAAAGTGTCCTATACGCAGCATCGAATCTCGAAAGTAAAATGCACGGTATCTATGCGAGAGTATGCGCAGTACTCATCGTTGCGCAAATGTATCAGGTCGAATATGAGTGAGTAAAATGCCTATATACATATACGCGAGCATCGAATCGCGAGTAAAGTGTCCATTAAAGCCTATACGCGAGCATCGAATCCGCAAGTAAAATAAACAATGATACCTAGGGCAGCGAACATCGAATCCGCGGTAGTAAAGTGTCCATTAAAGCCTATACGCGAGCATCGAATCCGCAAGTAAAATGTACATGATACCTAGGCCGCGGAACTCGAATCCGCGAGTATAAGTGTCCATTAAAGCCTATACGCGAGCATCGAATCCGCAAGTAAAATATCCATGATACCTAGGCGGCGCGAACAACGAATGTTCGAACGCGAGAGGTCGAAAATAGCGCCAGTGAGAGTAAAATAGATTTTTCGAATGTCCTGGATATTGGAACATGTTCCCCAGACCATTTCCCAGGTCCCACAGCCATTTACATTAAGTTACCATTGATATTTATTTGTATTTCATTAGAACTTTTCAAACTATTTGACTCCCATTCACTATAATGGGTCCGGTTTCTAACTTTCGAACTTTACATATAGTTCGAAAGTTCGAAAAGGACTGAACTTTCGAAAGTTGGCCATCTCTAGCTGTAATAAACCCAGACTTTTCGAACTATCAGTCTCCCATTGACTCTAATGGGTCCAAGTTTGAACTTTCGAACTTTTACTGAAGGATTTCTCGGACTTTCGAACTTTCCGGACTTTTTGATAATTATCGAATGTCGTTGCCGGTGTTTTCAAGAATTATCAAAATTAAAAGCGTTCGCTAACCCTTGAATGTATTGTTTGCTAACTCTCAAAAGTATTGTTGTTTTCGTGACCCTCGAAAGTATCGTTTGGAACCCTCGAATTGGCCGTAACCTCTAATGTAGCTGCGCAAAACCCGACAATGCCTTCTCGGGTTCGCTAATTATCGAATAGGCGAGAGTGTAAAGTGTCCTATACGCGAGCATCGAATCGTGAGTAAAGTGTCCATTAAAACCTATAGCGAGCATCGAATCCGTGAGTAAAAGTCCATGAAACCTAGGCGCGAACATCGAATCTGCGAGAAGAGCATTGTAAAGTTACCTAATTAATTATTTGTATTTCATAGAACTTTTCGAACTATTTGCTCCATTCACTTAATGGGTCCGTTTTTACTTTTGAACTTTAACACAAAGTTCGAAAGTTCGAAAACGGACGAACGTTCGAAAGTTCGGCCATCTCTAGCTGTAATAAACCCAGACTTTTCGAAACTATCAGTCTCCCATTGACTTTAATGGGTCCAAATTTGAACTTTAAACTTATACTGAAGGATTTCTCAGACTTTCGAAATTTCCGGACTTTCGATAATATTGAATGTTCGTTGCCGCCGTTTTCGAGAATTACCAAATTTACAAGCCGTTCGCTAACCTTGAATGATCGTTCATTAAATCTCGAAAGTATTGTTCATTTTTTCTAATGCTCGAAAGTATCATTCGATTTCGGTAACACTGCAATTTATGGCTCTATTTTCGCTGACCCTAGAAAGTATCGTTCGGTAACCCTCGAATTGGCCGTAACCTCTATGTAGCTTGCGCAAAAACCCCCAATTGCCTGCTAGTGTTTAGGAGTGTTTTAATAAGTTTGGTGATAGTGACATGTTCCCAGACCATTTCCAGGTACCACAGCCATTAACAGTAAGTACCATTGCTAGTTTAGCTGTAATAGACATGGACTAGAACTCGACCCGAGTGTGAGCCGAATATTCGAATATCGTGAACGAATTGGACTTTCGTGGAAACATCTCCGCGACCCGGAATTTTTTAATTTTTTCGGACTTTCAATAAATATCGAACTATGACCGTTCCGAATATGCGGAGTAAAAATGCCTATATTACCTATACGCGAGCATCGAAATGCGAGTAAAGGTCACATATAAAACGATATGCGAGCATCGAATCCGCGAGGTAAAGTGCCATTAAAACTATACGCAAGAATCGAATCCACGTAAAGTGTCCATTACGAAAACCTATACGCGAGATACGAATCCCATGAGTTAAAATGTCCATGGTATTCTGGGCTCGACGCATCGAATCGGAGTAAAGTGTCTATACGCAAGCATGGAATATGCAATGTAAAATGTCCACGGTATCTCAGGAGGAGTATCGAATGTTCGCGACCGTTATGAATATGCGAGGGTAAAATGCAGGCTATTATACCTATACGCGAGCATCGAATCCGCGAGTAAAGTGTCCATTAAAGCCTATACGCGAGCATCGAATCCGCAAGTAAAATAAACATGATACCTAGGCGTGAACATCGAATCCACGAGTAAAGTGTCCATTAAAGCCTATACGCGAGCATCGAATCCGCAAGTAAAATATCCATGATACCTAGGCGCGAACAACGAATGTTTGAACGCGAGAGGTCGAAAATAGCGCCAGTGAGAGTAAAATAGATTTTTCGAATGTCCTGGATATTGGAACATGTTCCCCAGACCATTTCCCAGGTCCCACAGCCATTTACATTAAGTTACCATTGATATTTTATTTGTATTTCATTAGAACTTTTCAAACTATTTGACTCCCATTCACTATAATGGGTCCGTTTTCTAACTTTCGAACTTTACATATAGTTCGAAAGTTCGAAAACGGACTGAACTTTCGAAAGTTCGGCCATCTCTAGCTGTAATAAACCCAGACTTTTCGAACTATCAGTCTCCCATTGACTCTAATGGGTCCAAGTTTGAACTTTCGAACTTTTACTGAAGGATTTCTCGGACTTTCGAACTTTCCGGACTTTTGATAATTATCGAATGTTCGTTGCCGCTGTTTTCAAGAATTATCAAATTTACAAGCCGTTCGCTAACCCTTGAATGTATTGTTTGCTAACTCTCAAAAGTATTGTTCGTTTTCGCTGACCCTCGAAAGTATCGTTTGGTAACCCTCGAATTGGCCGTAACCCTCTAATGTAGCTTGCGCAAAACCCGACAAATGCCTTCTCGGGTTCGCTAATTATCGAATAGGCGAGTTCATCCACGTTTTTTGAGTAAAGATCCAAAGAAATACTGATAGGTTGAAAGTGTCAAATTTTTTGTTTGATTGCATTTTGCACGTGCGGATTGCCATTCTGTTTTCACCAGATTGTGTCTGGGAAGGGACACTGGTAAGTCACGTGGAATGCAACTACAGTGGGAGAAACCGGAGTGCCCGAGGAAACCCAGACGCACAGACAGAGGGCCACACAGACTCCTTGCAGGTGTGTCCAAGGGGGGAATTGAACTCAGGACCCATTGCTGCAGCTACATCTGAGTTACCACTCTGCTACAGTGGCTGCCCACAATAATTCTTTTTTTTTTTATTAAGACTTTTGACAGTTATGACAGTTATGACAGCAAGACTAGCTATGTGCATAAAGGGTGGAGCTATCACTGCACAGTTTGTATTGATAGAAGCACAAAGCCTAAGCTGGCAATACAAGTAGAGATGGGCAAAGTTCATAAAGTTCGGTCCGTTTTCGAACTTCCGAACTTCAGTAAAAGTTCGAAAGTTTCAAAGTTCGAATTTGGACCCATTCAAGTCAATGGGAGAGTGAAGTTCGAAAAGTCTGGGTTTATTACAGCTAAACTAGCAATGGTAACTTACTGTAATGGCTGTGGTACCTGGGAAATGGTCTGGGGAACATGTCACTATCATCAAAACTTATTAAAACACTTCCTAAACACTAGCGGCAATGTGGGGTTTTGCGCAAGCTACATTAGAGGGTTACGGCCAATTCAGGGTTACCGAACGATACTTTCTAGGGTCAGCGAAAATAGAGCCATAAATTCGAGGGTTACCGAAATCGAATGATACTTTCGAGCATTAGAGAAAATAACAATACTTTCGAGAGTTATGAACGATACATTCAAGGGTTAGCGAACGGCTTGTAATTTGGTAATTCTCGAAAACGGCGGCAACGAACATTCATAATTATATCGAAAGTCCGGAAAGTTCGAAAGTCTGAGAAATCCTTCAGTATAGTTTGAAAGTTCAAATTTGGACCCATTAAAGTCAATGGGAGACTGATAGTTCGAAAAGTCTGGGTTTTTTTACAGCTAGAGATGGCCGAACTTTCGAACGTTCAGTCCGTTTTCGAACTTTCGAACTTTGTGTTAAAGTTCAAAAGTTACAAAACGGACCCATTAAAGTGAATGGGAGTCAAATAGTTCGAAAAGTTCTAATGAAATACAAATAAAATATCAATGGTAACTTTATGTACTTAATGGACCACTTACTCGCAGATTCGATGTTCGCGCCTAGGTTTCATGGACATTTTTACTCACGGATTCGATGCTCGCGTATAGGTTTTAATGGACACTTTACTCACGGATTCGATGCTCGCGTATAGGACACTTTTGGTTCGGACTTTGAACCCTTTAGGCCATTCTTTCGATTAGTATTGTTCGCATAAGCCCAGACCATTTCCCAGGTGCCACAGCCATTTACAGTAAGTTACCATTACTAGTTTAGCTGTAATAAACCCAGAATTTTCGAACTATCAGTCTCCCATTGACTTTGGGTCCGAATTTGAACTTTCGAACTTTTACTGAAGGATTTCTCGGACTTTGAAACTTTCCGGAATTTTGATAATTAGCGAACGTTCATTGTCGCTGTTTTCGAGAATTATCGAATTTACAAGCTGTTTGCTAACCCTTGAATGTATCGTTTGCTTTCGGTAACCCTTGAATGTGTCGTTTGCTAACTCTCGAAAGAATTGTTCAATTTCGCTAACGCTCGAATTTATGGCTCTATTTTTGCTGACCCTCGAAAGTATCGTTCGGTAACCCTCGAATTGGCCATAACCCTCTAATGTAGCTTGCGCAAAACCCGTCAATTGCCCGCTAGTGTGTAGGAAGTGTTTTAACAAGTTTTGGTGAAAGTGCCA